>APFE030219506.1:0-23202 GCA_000404065.3 Pinus taeda
TCATAAAAAAAATATTTTAAGTCAACTCATATATATTATATATAAAAAATGTGAAAAAAAAATCTTTAAGTTAAAAAAAATTATTAGTCGAAGTAAAATTCTTGCTCTAGGGCTCTACGACCTTGATATTTCCTAACACACTCTATCCGCTTGTTACATTTTGTAGCCCTGCATGTTTTTGTCAACCAACCCCTTTTTTCGATCCCTTTTTCCTTAATCAAAATGACCTATTTCCCCCAACTTCATGATGGACTTTTTTAGTTGATTTGGCTTCTGATCTCTAATTCACTAATCCGCTGGGCCTTGCCCAGAGTGGTCAATAATGATTCATTCAACCTCTCCCTCTCCTATAGGCCAGGAGATTGTTGCTTTCAACTCCTTGGTCTCGAATGGCCCTAAGTTCTAAAAGGCCTCTTATTCTCACTTTGTTAAAAAGCTTGATGAGATCTTGAAAGTTGAGATCTCGACTCCTTCAGCTAGGGTTTATGCTCTTTAGTTGGCATATCAGGGCCTAGTTGGATATTTTGTGGGTTTGTGGCCCTCACCCAGAACTTTTTGTAGATGGATCCAAAACAATTGGAAACCACTGATCAACAGAGAGGTCACATCCTCCTTTTACGGAAAGGTATTCCTTAACATCTACTTTGAGAAAAAAGAGGATTAAGATCTGATCTTTCACAATGAACCATACTTCATGGGAGAAAAAGGGGTATACTTAGATTGTTAGAGCCCCAAATTCAATATGGACTGCAACGTTCCCACCTCCATTCTTGTGTGGGTGAAACTTCCCTTTCTTCCCCTCCATTACTAGAACTATGACACCTTCAAGAAAAATGGGAATGCCCTAGGGAAATACATTGAATATGATGATCCTTGCGATGGTATTTTTTCTTGTGCCAAAATATATGTAGAAGCAGATCTAGAAAAAGGCTTATCGGCTACAATCAATATCTATTTGGATAGTTGGGCACACATTCAAGAACTCAACTATGATCTGCTCCCATTTAAATTCAATATTTTCAATGACTATGGAAACTTTGCCAGAAATTTCCCTAAGAAGCCTGAAGAACTCAAAAAACAAGGTGAATCTGGGGATCAGTGGCAACAAGAAAAACAAAGGAAAGGTCCCCAAAAGAAGAAATCCACCTCTAATTACCAGTAAGGGCCCACTCTGTTATTTTTCCACAATACTGGAGTCTAGGTTTGAACCTTAGAATTTCCATTGGTACCAATCCAAGTATTACAACAAACTACTTTGCACAACAAAACAAAATATAACAGTAAATCAACACGTGCACAAATATAGGTAATTTTTTATAATTTTAACAATCCAACTTCATTATATTAACAAACGGATAATACAACTATCTAGGTCTTCGTACTAGGGATAATGGCCCTTTTACATCCATTGATATAAGAATACAAGAACATGATACACTGACGGTCTAGCTGATGTAGTGCATAATCACAGCTCCTCTTATCGTACCCTAAACACAATTGTTGGTTCTTCTACTTCCAATCTACAACTCCTACCTTTATCAATGATCCTTCTCCTTTAGGTCATTGAACATGACTTCCCTAACTACTCTCTAGTTGATCATTAATAATTCAACACATCAACATACAAAGACTCCAATTGAGTTGTGTTACAAGTGATTTTGTCACGTTTGTTCAAATGGCCTAGAAACCGAATCAATCAACATCCGTGACACCTTTCAATCATCCCTTTTCAAATCCTTAAGCATTATCTCTCCAAAAAGTTCAAGTTTTCTTGGTTAATTAGCTTACATCAGCTCAAATTCTAGATTTTACACCCATCACATTTTCTCTTCTAGCAACCTGCACTATTGCATGTTGCATAACTGAGAAATTGCATTGACCAATGCATGTTGCCTTTATTGCAGGTGTGAATATTCTAGAATTTTAGGAAAAATAAAATATAATTTCAAATCTTCTTTTTTTAGAAGCTTTTATGGTGGTTTTAACTATTTACTATTGATCGTGATCTTGAATTCCTACTCTAGAGGTCTTATCTCTTATCCCTAAAGCTTATACTCCCACATATGTGGATCTAATTCCTAGATTGGTAAATCCTAAAATACGCTATTTACCCTATAAATTCACTATCTCCCATAGAATCTAGGTTAGCTTTTGGAGGCTCTTAGTTATGCCCTGATGCTGCTACTTTTTATGTGTGGATCCATTACCATCCTTGAGTTGTGATTGAAGGCTTGTTTTATGGTTAAGGAAGGACAAGTTTGATGGTAGACATCTACATGGTCAAGGTCTGTAAAAGGGTTATAATATTCTCCTAAATTTCATTAATACAAAAAACTTTGTTTTCCTATACTTATATCTATTTGATGCACATGTATCTCAATGCCTTCTTGGCTCATTGATTATAGATATTAGTTTATGTTATTTGTATCTTGTATTTCTCTTACTTGTTATAGTTGTTTTGCAGGTTCCATTTATAGCAATTGGAACTAGAGCTAAAGTTTACAAGTAAAGAGAATAGCAGGACTTGCATTGGATTCCAGGTAGGCCTTTTCGTCCATTTTCTAATTTATCTAAGGAAAACACAAGTCTTTTGTAAGTGTTTCTTCTAGATCATGCCATCATATCTAGGGAGTTCACTTCTATCCGTGGGAGAGAATTTTTCTTCAAACAACTTGGTGACTACATTAGGGAATGAGATGTTCCTATAGTGGTTTCCTTTGCCTATTCATTTTAGACCTTACAATCTAATTTAAATTGACTTGTTTACAGACTAATTAGTCTTAGGAAAACATAATTCTGAGCTTGAAAGGGTTTTTATTTTTCTTTTTGAAAAGAATTAGCCCTAGTGCCCTCTCTAGTTTGAGACAAAGCGACGCGACGCACCAGTCTCTCTCTGTCTGTGTGATGCATCATATTGGTTCTCCTATCTAGACTGTGATGGTTCCTATAGGACGAAAATTGCATTTTTATGCCTTTCTATGAATTCTAATTTGATCCATTGAATTTTCCTAAGTCTCGAAACTAGTCATTGTCGCTATAAAGCCATCAATGTGTTTATATTTGAGTTTGTTTTCCTTTTGATGAAATTTTTTTTAATATTTATTTCTTCTTGTCAATTAGGGTTTGTGAACACTTCTCTTGAATTAAAACATTTTTCATATTACAATTGTAGTCTGTGTGGGTTCTTTTGGTCAATGATCTAGCTTCATTTTCATTTTCATTTCATTTGAAAATCAAAAAGAAAAGAAAAGAAAAATCCCCATTCCTGTATTGCAAATATGGTTTTTTGAATTTCACTTGAATAACACATTGAAATATATTCTTAGGAAGCTCTTTTTTTTGCATCTTTGATTGTTGCATCATTATTTGTTTCTTCCTTCTCGTAGATAGATCTTCATCGAAACAAAAGAGTTCTTTTCATCATGCTAGTTGCATCATAGGAAGTTCAGGCGAATTCATATCGTGAGCCTTGAAATCAAAACATAATCGAAGATCAACTTCAAAATTTATTCAATTAGCCTAAGGATCATTTGGAACATTAATGACACACATAAAGGTCTAGGCTAGAAGACATGTTCCAACGTCCTTAAATTTAGGAGATGTCATTATTTTTATGCATTACCTTCTGGGGGTAGTCAGTATTCCACTTACATAAGTATATCAGATCGTTATTTGCATATCTTGGGGTATATCTCAATGGTGCTCCTTATATGAAAAGTATATTAGATTACTTCCTAGCATACATGATGCATTAGACAACACTACCATGGATTGCACTTCCACATACCTCCAAGTATAATTTGTAAGTCCCGTTTAGGTTGTTATCATGCCAATGGTAACTCAATCAGATGCCTTATTTACTATGATACACTGAACACAACATTTGGGGAGATTGCCTACACATACTGGAAACAATATATTGTAGTTCACAGTGACTTGGTAAACCCTTTTTCCTAGTTACCCCTTTTGTTTCATTTGTTTTTTTAACTTATCAAATTAATTAATCCATTGTGGAAGAACACCCTGAACAACCTCGTCATTCACGTAGAATGCAAATATTTCCACTTTTACCTCTAGAGGAAACACCTGCTTGTCGTAATAATAAGAAAACAAAAATTACCGAACCTAGTACTTTGGAAGCTACCCTTTCTGGAACCACATTTGAAGTTAATCAACTAGAATCATCACTTCCCATAAGTAATGAGACCGAAATTACATCCTTACCAACTATTGAGTCTAATGCAGTCAAAATTGAAGCCCTTGAAACATTAGAACTAAAGGTCATTGAACTCAAATTTCCAAATTCAGGTACTTTACAACCATAGGTTATACAACTTGAGGAACCTTAGATAATTGAACCAACCACTTTAGGGACTTCTTCTTCTCTTCCGTCGCTTTTGTCTCAACCACAACCTGTATATTTCAATCCTAATGGAGAACAACTCCCACTTGGTATTTTGAGCACAGAGGAAATTACTAAAGAGGATTCTCCTAGCCCTCAAACTTCTATTTGCACACCATTACAATAGGATTTTCCTCCTCTGTACCAAATTTTTCCCATTTTCACCTCTAATACTAAAACGCAATCTCCTTCACATCACACTCCTCATTTCAATTCACATTTAAACCTCCCTTGAAAAAATCCTTTGAAAATTTTAACCATGATTGAGTCATTAATGATATCTTAATATGTGTCTGCTATCATGAGTGAATCATTAAGTTGAAACAAATTCTATGTTTATAACTTCACCAAAAACTCATTTGTATGGTGGTACATTAGTGAAACCTAGATACCAGTCATTATCTAGAACCTTTTCTGGTGCATCAACTAGTTCATGGAATTATTCTTTATTATCTTCATCTAGGATACCATCAGGTTTCTCTTTGATGAGCGCCTCGCAACCTACCCAAACTATTTCACTCCAAACTCCTTTGGAGTTGCATTATGGTGCATTTCTAAGTGGATTAGGACATCCACAAAAATCTTATCTATCTTATCCTAGATACCCTCTTGCTGGGGGGAAGTTACCTTCATACACTCCTTATCCTCTGGCTGGGGAAAACCTTGTTGCTAGAATTTTCCCATCTGTTGATGAAATGATACAAGTTGGTGCTCCATCCTATTTGAGTCCTCTTCCCTTGAGTCCTCCATTTCCAGGAATGGATGTTAATCCTTGGCATCTACATTTACCAATCAACCTAGTATGGTATTAACTCAAATACCAACCTCTCAACCGGTTCCAATTACGCCCCATTTTGCTACTTTCTAGCCTATTCAATCCATACCTCAACCTATCAGGGTTACACCTCAACTAATTCAACATGTTCAGGTTGTATCTCAAATATAAACTACTCCAATAGTATCTAGGACTTCTCAAATCCCATCTAACCAGCCTCTTTAGGGTGTGTTACAAACTCCAACTCTTAGTCAGTCTATGACTCAGATATAAGTAAACCAACATGTGCATGGCATGACATAGGTACCAACTAGTCAACTCAATATTAGGATGATGCAAAATCCATCTGAGCAACCATTCCATGGTATTACGCTAATTCTTGTTGGTCAATAAACCATCCCACAAATGCCTTATCAAGGTCAACAAATCCAAACTCGGTCATTCCAACCTTACCAAGGTTTTCATGGAATTGGATAACCTGGTTATGGTTACCCTGGTTATCAAAATCCTCCTTATCCTGGAATGTAAATACTAGTTTCTCAACCCATTCCACCATACCCAAGATACCTTCCACCACGATTAACCTTTATCCACAATGTCAAAAAATGAACTTTTATAGGAAATTTGATGGCATTATGGCTCAGTTGTTGGTTGGCATTGATGTCAACCTCGTAGCATGTGATGCAGAGTCATGTTTATAAACATGGTGGATTGGTATAGAACAAGGCTTGATGAATGGATGCAGATGCCAGTGAGATGGTACATGGCTTATGCATTGGTTTCAGACCTTAGCTCAGTGTTTGTAGATGTTAGTGCAAGTATTTGGCTTGTGTGTAGATGGCTTTACAGATTGTGGAGCTGCTACACCTAGTTGACAGTTATTGGAGACTGTCAAGTTATGCTTATGGTACTTGGTGTGTGTATGGATGGTTTTGAACCTATATGCTCATGTGTAGGGCCTATCATTGAGTAGTTTGATGGATCATGTGTTAATGTAGTTGTTGGTTGGCATTCAACTCAACCTAGTTTGACTTGTGATGATGTTGGTGATGTGGCAGTGGTTTGTTGAAGTGTTGCAGAGGTTACAGTGGCTTCCTAAGGAATTATTTATGATGAGAAATATATGGAAGAAGGTTGGGAAAACTCTAAGCTAAGGAAAGATGATTTTGTTCATCCTCTGTTGTAGTTGCTTGGATGATGCATTATGGGAGTGATTGAAAGTTCCATTCGCTAGCTGGCAGTGTTATGGGAGAGACTTGTTCTGTTCAACTGATTCCAAAGTCACTGGGAGTATTCCACTTGTAATTGAATCCCTACAACCTTATCAACATGTTTGGATAACATTGCATAAATATTCATCCTTAATGGGAACTTTTACGCTCTCGTGTCTTGAAATTCCCAATCTAGATACCTCAATAAATATGATTTTGTATTTTATGATTCCATCTAATCCTTGGATAGTACTTGACAACTCTAACATTGACAGCTCTAACATTGACTCATTTGGTGACCATATGCTACTAAGTCTCGTCAAGTTAGAGTATAAAGCCATCTACTCGGCCTGTTCATAAAATTATTATATTGATGCCTTAATAAATTGGGTTGATCATTCCTAACATTCAGGTTAACATTCTGACCCTTTCAATGACATATTTTCCATTAAAGAAAGCATCATAGGGATCATGATGACAGATGAAACCCTGTGGGACAATAATCATCATTGATCCTCTTTGCCTGAAATCTTTGAGAACAGTATTGAATATTTTTATTCACCCAACATCATTGAGTCACTTCAAAGTTTTATCTCTATTCATGAGGTAAATTCTGAGAATAATTTGGCAAATATTGAAGATACCACACCCCTTGATATTTCTATCACACCTGAAGTTGTTGAAAATGTCTGAATTGGCGCATCGTGTTATCCCATTGAGATTAAGATTTATAAGGACATTTTTCAAGAATTGTGTGACATATTTACTTGGACATATGAAGATATGTCGGACATAGATCCAAACATTGTTGTGGATGAGATTAAAACTTATCTGAATGCTAAACCTCTTCGACAATGTTTATGTCTGGTTCACCCGAAGAAAGTTGTTGTCATAAAAGAAGAATTTGAAAAACTCCTATGTGTTGGTTTTATCTATCATGTTCCTTCATCTGATTGGATTTTGAATATTGTTCTTGTTATGCAAAACAGGGTACGATCAGAGTATGTGTTGATTATAGGGATATCAATCGAGCTTTTCCCAAGGAAAACTACCTGACCCTTTTGATCGACCAAATCATTGACGATTATGCCAGAAACAAATGTTTTCATTTATGGATGGCTTTTCTAGTTACAATCACATCAACGTCCTACCATCTGGCTAGCATAACACTACCTTAATTTTTCCATGGGGTACGTTTTCCTACCACAAACTTACTTTTGGTCTAATAAAGTTGATGCCACCTTTCAAAGAGAAATGAACTATGCTTTCCATGATATTAATCTTATACTAAAACCCTATTTGGATGTCTTTCCTGCCCATTCTAAACACTGCAAATATTATCCAATGCATACTGGAGCAATCTTCCTACATTGTCGATTTATAGGATTCATAATGTCTAAGAATGAGATCCACATCTATGAAATTCCAGGAAATCATTGATTTTCTCGCTCCCTCTTCACTCATTCAATTACAATGCCTTCAAGGGAGCTAACTTTCTATGAAGATTCATTCCTAACTATGCAAAACATACAAAATGATTTAATCGCTTATTGAAAAAAATGGTTCCCTTCCATTGGGATCACACTACTCAAAAAAATTGTGATGCTTTGAAATATGTGTTAGCTCAAGCATATTTGTTATATCTCCCTAACTATGAATGAGACTATTTCCTCTATTTAGTTGCGACAGTTACCACAATCACGATGGTTTTGGTACAACAAGATGCATAGGCAACCAACACCCCATACGTTCACACGTCGAAAAGTTAGTTTTGGTAGTTTTGCAAGTTGTCTAGATATTTCACCACTATATTCTACTTCAGAAGACTACTGTAGTTTATTATTCCAACCCTATGACATACATTTTTTCACGTCAATTACTAGGGGAAAGTACTCAAAGTGGATAGCTATCCTCCAAGAATTTAATTTAGAATTCATCAAATCCAAATCAAAGAAATATTTAGTCTTTGTTGAACTGATTTGCGACCTTCCCTCCTCTGAGACAGATTCGATAGTTGATGATTCTATTCCATATGAAACATTGTTTCTAATTGATTCTTCTGATCCCTAGTATGGAGATATCATCATTTATCTCCAAACCCAAACTTTTTGGTTTGATACTACTCATTTTGATGAGTGTCGAATCTGATACTAGGCTCGCCAATACATAATAATTGGTGACACTCTTTACCACCGTGGTGTTGATTCGATATTTCGATGTTGTCTTACTCATGTGGAAGCTGAGAAAGCCTTGAATGAATGTCATGTTGGAGGATGAGACAAACATGTCTGGCTATGTGACCACCCAAAATATTTTACGTGCTGGTTATTTCTGGATGACCATGTTTCGAGATTGTATTTTGACAGTAAAAAAATGCCACACTTGTTAGATTTTTAATAGGAAAGCCCATGCTCCACTTGCTCCTATGCATCTAGTTATTTTTATTAGACCTTTTTCCAAATGGGGCATTGACTTCATGATCTATAACCCTCGTTCAACCAGGGGGCATGGTTACATTATAATTTTTGAAAACTACTTTACTAAATGGGTTGAAGTGATGCCTACGTTTGATGATAACGACAAATTGTTTCATTATTCCTTTTCAACCATATTGTTTCCAAATTTGGTGTTCCCCAAGCCATCGTTATAGAACATGGTAAACAATTTCAAAATTACATGATGTTTGAACCTACTACCAAGTTGCGACTTTAGCACGATAACTCAACTCCCTATTACCCACAATCTAACAGGAAAGTAGAATCCATTAATAAGGTTTTTAAAATGATGCTCCAACGCATGGTAGGGATTCACAAGACAAATTGGCCCACGATTATTTTTTTTGCTTTTTGGGCATACCGAACATCTATCTGAACAATGAATGGATTCATACCCTTTCAGTTGGTGTATGGTCTAGAAGCAGTTCTCCCAATCGAATGTGAGATTACACACTTAAAAATAGCCATTGAGCTTCTTCTTGCAACTTCCACGAAAGAAGAACTTTTTTGCACCTAGCTCACTTATATGAGACCCAACACGACGTTGCAATGGCCAACAAGGCTTACAAAAAATGTGTCAAAGAACAATTTGACCATAATGCTAAACCTCATGCCTTCTTGAAAGGTGACCTAGCCTTTTATATGACCAGGAAGATGACAAATTAAGAGCTGGGAAGTTTGAACCATTATGGTTAGGTCAATATATAGTCAAACATGTACTAACAAAAGGGGCCTATGAACTGGTTGAACTTTATGGAATTCCCTTGGCCCAACCACAAAATGGGTTGTACCTGAAAAAACAATATGATTATATTTCTTCTGTATAGCCACTGTGTACATATTGTATAGGTTTTCTAGTGTGTTTACAGTATGGTTTTCTAGAGTTTTCTATCGCCTTTGCTCATATTGAATTTCATTTGATTTTCAGATGTCGACATTCCCTCAACTATATGTTGGTTATGTTGATGGTGCTAGTCGTAGTACTTGGAAACTTTCTTCCACGGCATGGGAAATCTATGCTCCCGATGACAATTTAGTGAGTTTGCAAGTAATTTGTAACTAATAATATTGTTGAGTATAGCGCAGTGATCAAATTTTTATCTGATGTTATTTCACGTGGAATTCATCATTTAGTTGTCAGGATCGATTCACAACTTGTGGTACAACATTTGAACAACGTTTATTCAATAAGAATTCCAACTTTCCTCTTAGAATGACATTTTGATTACATCCAGCATTAACATGTTCCAAATAGTCTTAAGCATTAACAGATGCATTATCCAATTAAGTATTAGACATACATTTGCAACATGTGTAAACACATAAACCATCATCATACATTGTGTAAGAGAGTATCATAAAGTAGAAGACATCCATATAGAAAAAAAATTATAATGTTTGGTTTTACAAAAATTGTGGCTGAGACACATATGGTCACACAACCTATAATATCAAAATACATGTAGACAAAATATGGATGAAAATAATCCTAGGCGATTAATCCATATGATGCTCTCGATAACATACAATTGCCCGAGAAACTTTGTAGAGAAAACAAATGATATGCTCTAGCACTCGTATGGTGTATCACTGTAAATGGATGGGGCCTCATTAATCCTTGTGTCTGGTATACTATGGGTCAAACCCTTAATATGGTTCTCGAACTCAGTGAATATCTCTGCAATGTCAGGATCAACAATCCTCCTCTACCCCAAGAGCTTCAGCCTATACAAGATGTGGTTTTGCTCGTCGATGAATAGGTTACATGCCTACAATTCACACAGGTCCAATATCTACATGTAAAAACCAATAGTTAGTATCTGATAAAAAAAAAAATATTATAAAATCCAAAATACCAAAAAGATTCAAAATGACTTTCATTTAATTGCATCATTCCATTTCTCATCTTCAGGTAAAACGAGCTCTGGATCTCCATGAAAGTATGCTCTGACACATGGGTAATACTCAATCATAATCAACTACTCCTACAACCAATAAAAAAGATAGGATTTA
Source organism: Pinus taeda (assembly GCA_000404065.3). Lineage (NCBI taxonomy): Eukaryota > Viridiplantae > Streptophyta > Pinopsida > Pinales > Pinaceae > Pinus > Pinus taeda. The sequence continues at coordinate 10,897 of APFE030219506.1, forward strand.
ATGCCAACATGAGTGCTCCTGCATGTATGGCCATTAGATCTACCCATTGCCTCATATGAGGCTTTCTCAGTTCTGGAAGTTCGTGGGCTATCCACTTAGATTATAGCAGTGACAATCTTTGTAAAGAAAATGATACCACGATGGAGCTCTATCTGAAGTTCTTCAATCATCCAGACTTTTCTCTATTTATTTTTTCCTTCAGATTGACTAGAAACCCTTCACACTAGTTGAATATTGTAGGCTCCAAGCACTCTAAGGCAAATTTCATCTGGGCCTTGGTAGCTAATTGTAAAGCACACTACCAGTCAGATGAGTAATAGTGAAAAGGATTGTCCTAAGAGGAAGTCATACAACATCCTTTATCTCAATTTTTCCATCCTTCGTCACTTTAGAGCGAGGGCGATAATGAGCAATAATGTAATATTTCAATGTCTCTCCACCTCTCCTTAATCCAGATAATGAAATGGGAGCTCCTCTTTGTAACAATCATGTAGGGAAGTAGATGTCCTCAACATATATCATGACAATATGTACTCGAATCTTGAAGAATTGTCCCTATGTATCCCAACATCTTACCAAATACTTCAGTAACTCTAGTTGGGCCCTCATGCCTAGAATCATAAAAAAACTGAGAAAGCCATAGTTTCTCAAGGCTTGAACCGTTTCTAGGTCATTGGAGGCAACCATGTCTTGAGCTTCATGCTCTCTTTATCTCAAGGTTAAATCCATTTCACTTCAGTAAATGTATGCAAAACAACATGGAGAGCCATATAGAATCACTAATTTGGAAATTTTTGGGGAGAAATTACTTAAAATTAAAATCTCCAAACTTGTTTGCACCCATCGCGTTGTCTCTTCTTGGACGGAGCGACCCATCGCACTCAGCCCCATTGGTGAGTGCATTGGGTCACTTCTATCAGTGTTAATTGTGTTAACCCATCACCCCTCTCGATATAGTAGGGGTGAGATGGACCAAGGGCGACTTTTTAACCTAAAAACTCAAAAAAATTCCAAACAAATGCATGGAAGACGAAATGGAAACCGTAGAAATGAAGAGAATAGATAAATCTCTTACCTAGAACTTATGGTACTGGAAAAGGTACACCAAATTGGTTGCAATCAACTGCTGAAGTTTGAAGGTAAAAACCCACTCAAAGCTCACTCAACTTGGTAAAAATGAAAATGGTAAGAAATAAAATTATATTTTCACTTTTTATTGTTAAATTAGTCATTACTTTAATATTTTTAATATTTTGTCTTAATTTTTACCATGTGTCATGTACTTTTAGTCCTTTTGTGGTGTTTTGAGAAAGTTAAAAGGTAATTCAAGGATTTAATGCATATTATAAGTTAAGCTCAAGTCATTTTGATGAATGAGTACACTTTTATTTCTTTTTTGGGCTTGTTAAACCTATGAAAAATGAACCCCCTTGAGTCCTCTTTCAACTCTTTCGAGCACTTGTCTTTTTGAACTCATTAAAGTAAATAAAAAGATGTATGTCTAGTATAGGTTTAACCCTTTTCTAGACTAGGATGGACTATTTACGAAAAAGGAATACTTTAGTCAAACATGACTAAAAGGTTCTCCTGGGTATTATTTTATGCCTTTCCAGAACTGCTACCCACCATTTTGTGGGTATTATCCTTAGGAGATCTTTTTTTCTCCAAGATGGTCCTCAGTTGGCACCTAGCAGCCCCTCCTAGCCATCAACTAGCTCATTGTGCCATTTCTCTGCCACCTGAGCCAGCCATGTGGTCCCTCACCCATCTGTCATGATCGTATGTTTGAAGGTGGGCCTCCCGAATCTAAAGGTATGCCTTGTCATTTTGAAAATGAGTACTGTAGTTTGCTTATCAGGGACACTTACATGCATGGATTAATGGAGGGATTCAGCAGAAATAATGGGTTAGATCTTTTCTTCTTTCGCCTAGACCCTTTTTAGGAATTAACCTTGGATTCTAGTCCCATGGGATCTCTTTTATTGACTTTTTGGTTCTACGAATGGTATTTCATGGGAAACCTTGATTTTGGTTGTATGTCCTTTCCTTTATCCACTTATAATACCCTCTTTTCATCCAATATTGCCCCATTCATCATTTTTCCCACCTGGATCCACATCCCTCCATTAGGTCTAGATAGGGTTAGCTTGCCCCTTCCCCTTGCCCGCACCTAGGGTCATGGACTAGAATGAAGCCTTGAGGTTGATGTAGCTGAAAATAAATTTAAAAGCATATATGGCCACATTTAATGGGAAAAGTACCACAAAATGCAAAAGATGACCAGTACAAAAACATTTAGCATGTGGGAAAAAGCCAATACATGAGGTCTACCCCATCATCATGGCCATCACCCTAGTTCATGCAGGTTCTACGAGCCTTCTTCATCATATAGGAACCCCTGATTGTCCCAACCCCTGGTGGGCGATGAACCGCCCTACCTTAAAAAGGGGGATTCCATTGCTATATCTTGCACATCATGCTCTAACCCCTTGAGTTCCAAGAAGCCAATCAAAGAAAATCATAAAAAAGGAAAAAGACATAAAAGAAGGGTAAAAATAAATCAAGGTCGGGGCACCTCATGTACCACAATTTCTCCCTCCTATAGATTATAAACCCAAGTGTGGGCTTCCCTCTTATCAACTACCCTTGTACCATAGCATGTGACCCAATGTTGCCACTTCTCATTCCCTACTTCATTCCCTTGGTTAACCCCATTTGCAGTTTAGGAGACATGAGCACATCCCTGAATCCCATTATGGAAGGGCGGGCCATTATGAAGTCCCCACCTATGGTCCATAATTAGGTAAGCTCATTTACTTGATTTCTCTAATGACTTTTTGTACTGGAAGGCTAGGGGATGCATTGGATCTTATGCATGCTTGTAGATGATTTCCATTTTGGTTTGGGCTCCCTATACAGGGTCCTAATCCTCTAGAGGGCTACATTGGCACATGTAGGGTGAGTGTTGAGAGTCATGGGCCTCCACAACAATAGATTTCACTCCATGGATCCCCGCAACCATTTAGAGATTGCTCGTGGTTCATTTATTGGACGAGGATAATGCAATTGATCCATCATGCCCAGCTAGTCCCAAATCTACACCATACACTTGGAATATGATCCAGGACTTGCACGATGATGTGGCATCACCTACACCATCACCCTATCCCTTGCAAACAATCTACACCATTTTTTATTTGTTTGGAGACCCTCGAGGACACCTGTGTGCCCCCACATGTCATTTGGAGCACCACAGATTATTACAAGGGGCCAACCCCTTGTTCACTGCTTTTTAGGGTCCTATTCTTCATTGTGGCACCCATGGACTTCATTAGGCCTCTTAGAGGGCTCTACGACATGCATACATTTTTATTTGACCTCTTGAGAGGCTTATTTTTTCATTTATGAGCTAGTTTGGTGGGCTTGTCACTAAAGACTGTATTATTAACACATTATTTTATTTTTTAGGCTTATTTAGTCCAAGGAGGTTAATTCAAACTCCCAAGTTGTGTATAAATAGGAGTGAGATGAGTTCATTCATCATCATCACTTTTGTTTGGATCTCTTATCTCTCTTGAGATTTTCACACTTTTTCTAAGGATGAATTAGAGATTTATGGATGAGTTTTGATGTATGCATATTGGTCTATCTTCTCTTGGAGCTTCTTTATTGTAAATTGTGAATGGATGGATATACTCTATTACATGTAAGTATGTGCTTTTGATGTTATTCTTTTTTACTTTTGTCATAAATGTTGCATTGGAATTTTTGCTTTTCTAGGGAAAATTGTTACATGCATTTATTGCTTAATATTGTAGAATTTGTCTCTATTATAGCATTTCCATCAATGTATGGGTCATGTAATAGGACTAAAATCTCATATGGGTAAAATTTGACATTGCCAAGCCATTTCTCTTGCACTTCGAAGTATAAAAGTTGGAAGGTTGCTTCTTCTTGACCTAGAAGGAAAACGAAGTGATCATGAGGCCTGCTTCACTAGAAACCAATAAATCCTACTCTTACTCAACATAGACTTCATTCTCCCAAATATTAAGGCATTGATATACCAATGGTGGTCACTAAAATCCACATTTTCTCACATCCTTCCAGGACTAGCCACATTGGGATACCTAGGGCATCAATTTCCCGATAAGCTAGCCATCAAAAAAAATTTATCTCCTAGGGTCTCCTACGCTAGCCTTTCCTCTAGCTCTCCTCCAAATTTTGAAACCATTCTGATAGTGGAGTTGGGAGAAAATTCAAGCCCTAGATTCAGGATCAAAACTTTCCTTACCATCCCCAAGGTTAGTTCCTAATAGGGTCAAGGCAATATCTTCAAGTGAGATTCTTCTCTTGGTCCTTCCCCGACCTTTTCTAGGGTAAGAACATTGTTATATGCTTCATACCCTCCTCATATCCTAGACCGGGTCCACTTGGCCCTATGTGGTCCTACTCCTTCTAAATACCATTCTTCAAGAACCATCCAGGATACAAATTCTAACAAGGATTTTAGGGATATGGGAACTCCTTTACAAGCCTATTGCCATAAATCTAACCCTTAAAATCCTTTTCATTTCCCTAGAAATACATAGTACCTTACTTAGAAAGTAAGCAAGATCCATCCTTCAAACTTTTCTGGGAAAGGGTTTGGGTCCCTTGTATTATTGACTTATCATTCATTAGTGACTCCATATATATCAGGTCTCCTCCCATCGGTGAAATTCTGTAAATAGAAGGGAGCCTTAGCTAAGGTGACAGTGGGCTAAGTCTCCATTTGTTGCCCTTCGCTTAGAATTTTCCCTTTAGGGATCCCCCTAACGCCCCCTACTAGTTTGAGCAGTAACATTTTGACGTTTTTTTTTGGGGACACGGACTATGTGTTTTGTTCCCCATATGACATATTGACATATCAGCTATTGGCAACTTCATTGGAAGAACAAAGCCCTAGTTCTTCATTGAACTTAAAAGTCAATGCTTTTAGGGTGAAGTAACCATTTGTTAAGGAAATTTCGTTAACCCTAGTGACTCCCATGTCATTTAGGACCCAACAACATGTTGACCACATATTTTCCCACCATAGATATGAAAAGGACCCAAACATACCCTTCATCGAAATCCATGAAGAATATGCCAATGTTTGATGGGAATCCACATTTTGTAGCAAACCACATGGTAAGGTTCATAAGGTACATTTCAAAGAAAAATATAACTCAACCTTGTCACCAAATGGGATTATTTGTCTTATCTATTGCCCCAAGTACTGATTGGCTCGAATCATGTAAACGTAAAAGCATTCCTTCTCTTGCAATTTTGACTACACAGTCCTCGTTGCATGAAGGGCCGAATTTCCAATCTCGTCAAGGCATATCCCAAATGTTAGATATGTCCCTTCGAGAGGAGGAAGTTATTGAATATGGTTTTTTGTTTGAAGAAGGGCCTCTTATTGATGCCTCCTTTAATAATAATGTCAAGGGAGAGACTCATGAATTGGAAAGCATATCCCCTAAGGACAATGATGAATATCTCAACCCCGAGACCCATCAAACATTACAAGAATGGATGACGGAATATGAAAAGTATTGCAAGAAACTAATGGCCACATATAAATCCCAAGATATTTTCCCCCACTATTGGGAGAAATCGGAAAGACTTCGTAACATGAAGATTGAATATAAATAAATTCCTACCGAAGACCTTCTTCTTGAGACATTTTATCAAAATCATGTAGTAAATTCCTTGGAGATCATTCTTCGAGATGTTAGGATATTCCGACACATAGGAAATAGTTAAGTATAACTTGGTCTAATGTAGAGTTAGGTGAAGTGTGTTTCTTTACTATGTACTTTTGTAACTTACAATCTGACGGTCACGATATGTTCTAGGCATGAAGTGATCTGACGGTTCATTCTCTCCTCGATATTACCGACACTTGATCCGTGGCTTAACACCTGATTGGTCCATGATCTCTATTTAAATAGCATGGAGGGTCATTTGTAAGGTGACCGTTCATGAGAGAATCTTATGTAAATTTTCTTTCTTTTATTAATGAATTTCCTGAAGAGGCCACGTGGGCTCAGGCCATGGACTATTTCCCTCTTTGAGGGTTTTAACCACGTCAAGAATACTGGTGTACTGATTTGTGATCTGTTTGTGAGTGGTGTCCTTTGGTGTTCTATCTGAGGAACTTACCCTATAGATTCCTACATGGTATCAGAGCTATTTGAGGGTCAAATCCATTAGTGATCCAAATCTGAAGCCGGTACAACTGCATCCGATTGTCGTTTCCTAGATCTACTGTTTCTGACCACTTTCGGGATGAGAGGATTGCTCTATTGTGTTAGGGGCATATGTTCCAGTGAGGAACCCATTTTTTTCACATGAAAATGTTTCTGGTAGCCCTAGCTACGTCATTTTTATGATTTGGAGGTATACAGTTTTTATTTGCATTTTTAGTTATTTATCTCTCTGTTTATTTCGGTTTATTTAGCTCTCTGTTTTTTTATTACTGGATCTATACCTTTCATTTCTGCATATCCACTTTGCCTCGCGACTCTATGCGATATGGGAAAATTAGAAATAGAAATGAAGGATTTTTCTCATGCGTATGCTCTTTTCCGCCACGTCTTAGTGTGATCTCAGAAAATCAGAAACATTGAGGAAAATATTTAGTTTCCAGCGAAAGCTAACTTCAAGCCATAAATTTTGGCTTTTTTTTGCATGTCCGTGTTAGGTTGTGTGGTTTTTTGTTTTGTAGGCAAAAAGAGATTTTTAAAGTAAGCACATAACCCAAAGCTTCAGTGACTAAAAAAAAAAAAAAAACCCTTCCTCTTTTCCAAAAATTACTAACCTTTTAAACTAGCTCACTTAGTCCAAAGTTACTTTATGAGAATAGAGGTTTTGGGTTCAAGTCTTTCTTTTTGTTGAGTTACTTTTTCAAAAAGCACATGTAACTTATGTTTTAAAGTTACTTTATGTACAAGTGTTCTCACCCATTATAAAAAGTGAGTCACTTATAATTTTGTAACTTATGTTTTAAAGTTACTTTATGTACAAGTGTTCTCACCCATTATAAAAAGTGAGTCACTTATAATTCCAAAGTCTCTTTATCTTTTATTTAAGTTACAATTTAGTGGGTAGCTCATAAAGTACCATTGTAAAAGTGACTTTCACTTATTTACGAAAGTAAGTCACAATTTATTTTTATTTTTTTAAGTGAGCTAATTAGATTAAGTTTTGAAAGAGGGGGTATTTTTTTTTAAATATAATATTATCATTCACTTTCGCACATTCACGTATTTCACCAACACCTTCAACAACTTTTCTTCAAAAGACCATAACTTCTTCATCCGGAAGCCGTTTTTAGAGACGTTTTTTTAATAAGCCTAATTTTTCAAGATCTTTCTATTGGAAGACTTAGTTTCAACGTCTACAGCTTTAGTTTCTATTAAAATGGGAAGTCCATGCCAAGTTATTCTTAATAACGCCAACTACTTCCAATGGGTGTCCTACATGGAGGATTTACTTAGAAGTAAAGGTCTTTATAGAATAACCTTAGGCCAAGAGTCTAAACCTAAAGATGAAGATAAGAAAGCCAAATTGTAAAAAAGGCAAGATCAAACACGTGGGTTGATAGGGATGTTTATTTCTCTAGACCTTAGATTCGATATCGCAGAACTTGATACCCCTAATGAAGCAATGAAACAGCTCAATAAAGTTTTTGGAATTAAAAATGAAATTAGAGCCCATCAACTCGAAAATGAGTTTCTTACATTGGACCCCAATAATTTTTCTTCCATTGAAGATTTTTTTTTCCAAGTTCAAGACCCTTAGACTTCTCTTGGAAGGTGTTAACATTAAGAAAGAATATGGTAGCCTTATCTATTCCATTCTTACTAAGTTGGGACTAGCCTATTCTGTGTTTGTTTCCTCCTTCCATTCTACTAGAGAAGCATTTATTTCTCAAGGACAAGACTACAAGTCCCCCTCTTTTGATGCATTTTGTGATTCTTTAATAAGAGAACAAGAAAAACTCTTACATCTTGCTCTTTTTAATCTTGGAAACTCTTCTAAGAAAGCCTTAGCCGCCCAGAAACAACCAAATTCAAAGAATCCTAAGAAGCAACATTCTAAAAAGAATGGTCCTAAACCAACCAAGGGTCCTAAGCACTTTCAGTCTCAAAATTAAAAATCAATTCAACAAAATGATAAGGAAAATAAAAACAAATGGAAGAAGACTAATATACATTGCAACTTTTGTAATCGAGATGGCCACTTAGAATCCAAATGTTTTTAGAAGATGGAAGCTTTGGAAGCAACAATGAAGAAGCATAACATCCATTTGGATCACTCTTCAACTTCAACTTCATCTTCGTGAATAGCACTTTCTGCATGTGGTTGTCAAGCATATCGGTCTGGTTATGCACTAAATGTATCTTCTTCTTCTCATTCTCATGAGTGGTTCATTGATTTTGGAGCTTCTTATCACATGGCCAAAAACAAAGCCATGTTTTCTTCTTTAAATGATTGTAACACCAAAAATATATATGTTGGTTATGATAGATCTCTTAGTGTTGTAGGGATTGGAACTATTCATCTAGACAATGTTCAATTTAATGATGTATTATGTGTTCCAACCTTATCCTGGAACCTTTTATCTGTATATCAGATAACTCATTCAGGTGAAGGTAAAATCGTTGAATTTTCACCTCATGATGTTGTAATTAAGGCCCTAAGAGTTCCTAGACAGATTTTAGCTACTAGCATTGGTGATAATTCTACAAGGTTGTATAAGTTTAACAACTTTGGGTCATCAACTCTTCCCTTGGTATTTGTTGCTCATAATGAAGAAGTGAGCAAACTTTGGCATTAGCAATTTGGTCACTTAAACTATCGCTCCCTTCAAAATATATGTAAAGAAAATATGGTGATAGGTCTTCCTTAGGTATCTTGCAGAGATGGTGTTTGTTCCGGATATTTACTCGGAAAGCATCATCAGGATAGTTTTGAACGTTGGGTTGTGTTATATTCTTCCCACGACTAGCCCACGTAGTTAATCGGGGGGTTATAAGGGGGGCAGAGACCCCCCTTCATTGCGTCAATTACGTAGCGAGGGGAGTCACAAGGGGTTTGAGGGGTGCAGGTAACCCCTGTTAATTTAACAGTGCATAGCCAGATAAACAAATATATGCACAACAAATATAATCAAGCACAGGAGACACAGCAATTTAACGTGGTTCACCCAACCAATCTGGGCTACGTCCACCAAACATAGGCATCGACAATCTTTATTAATCAAACAGGATATTACATAATTAATCAATTCCTCACAAACTCTCACTCCTCAAACAATCCGTATGGACATCTGATTTATAGCAAGGAGAATCTAACTGCCTCATAAATCCTCTCACATCAAATTTAGGATGCATTAACTCTCTCCCAACAACCTGGAGCTATCTAGCAACAAATTCCTATTGTTGTCACACAGTGAGATTTTTGCCTATTTTATTTAAAACATAAAATCTCAGCAATCTCCACCTTGACAACAATTAGCCTGATGCCCTATTTCTTTATTACTTTATCTTTTCTGCAAGCCAAGAGAAGCCAAACACCAGCGTAGCTTCTCTAACAAAACTGGTTTCGTGAACATGTCTGCACAATTCTCCTTTGTATGCACCTTTTCAAGAGAGACTTCCCTTTCAGTGATAACCTGTCTTACAAAATGGTACTTGATCGGTATATGCTTTGATTTACTATGATAGGCCGAATTCTTAGCCAAATGTATTGCACTTTGACTGTCACAAAATAACTTGATGTTGTCCTGCAACCTACCAAATTCACCAAACAAAACTTTCAACCAAATCACTTCTTTGCAAGCATGAGAAGCAGCAATGTATTCTGCTTCAGTAGTGGATAAAGCAACAATGTTCTGTAGCTTTGACATCCAGCTGATAGCTCCACCTGCAAGAGTAAAGACATACCCTGATGTTGACCTTCTCTTATCCAAATCACCTGCAAAATCGGAATCAACATATCCACAAACAAATTCACTACTCTTATTGTAAGTGATACAATAACTACTTGTGCCCCTCAAATACCGAAGCACCCATTTCACTGCTGACCAGTGTTCTTTACTTGGATTGGCCATATACCTGCTGACAACCCCAACTACATGTGAAATATCTGGTCGAGTACAAACCATCACATACATTAAACACCCTACTACATTAGCATATGGAATTCGAGACATATAATCCTTTTCTTCATCTGTATTAGGACATAAACTCGAAGAAAGCTTAAAATGGGAAGAAAAAGGGACTGACACAGGCTTCACATTGTTCATACCAAATCTCAAAAGTATTTTCACAATATACTTCTGATGTGATAGCCATAGCTTACCATTGCTCCTGTCTCTGAAAATCTCCATGCCCAAAATCTATGTTGCTGCTCCTAGATCTTTCATATCAAATGTCCTTTCCATCTGAGCCTTCAACCTGTTGATTTCTTCTATGCTTTTGCTTGCTAAAAGCATATCGTCAACATACAATACTAAGATAATGAATATGCCATTATTCAATTGCTTAAAATAAACACAATGATCGTATTCACTTCTAACATATTTTTGACTCAACATGAAAGAATCAAACTTCTTATACCACTGTTGAGGCGACTGCTTCAAGCCATATAATGACTTCTTGAGCCTGCAGAAAAATTTCTCATTGCGATGCTGAACAAACCCTTCCGATTGTTCCATATAAATTTCCTCATGTAAGTCTCCATGTAGAAATGCAGTCTTAACATCTAACTGCTGCACCTCTAAATCAAGCAAAGCCACTAATGCTAACAAAATTCTAATTGAAACAATTTTAACCACTGGTGAAAAAATCTCATGAAAGTCAATGCCGTATTTCTAAGAAAACCCTTTTGCAACCAGCCTCGCTTTGTACCTGTCTTCCGTATCATTCACATCCCGTTGTAGCTTGAAAACCCATTTACACCCCATAGTTTTCCTGTCTTTCGAAAGCTCAACCAGATCCCATGTGCCATTCTTACCTAAGGCCATCATTTCGTCCTTCATGTCTGCTTTCCATTTGTCACTTTTCGAACCTTCTATTGCTTCCTGAGAGCGCAGAGGTTCATCGCCATTAACAGTAAATGCAACTAAAGTAACATAATCATCATACCTTCTCGGTGGCCGTTTAATTCTTTTCGACCTCCTTAAGGATGTTTCTGGCACTTCCTTGATTGGCGGACTACCATCTGTAGGAACTTCTTGATGATCAGTATCTGAGACCTGTTCATGATCTATACCTGAACCCTGCTCATGTTCTGTTTTAGAAACCTGTTCATAACTAGTATCTGAACTATGGTCATCATGACTATCATTAGAAATACTATCAAACTGAATGTGCTGAAAGTCAGATACAACATCCTGTTTCAATCTACTATCTACATCTAACTGTATAAGAGAGGATTCATTAAACTTTACATCTCTGTTGATGATGATTTTGCGGGTAGTAGGATCCCACAATCTATATCCCTTTGTTCCAACACCATACCCAACAAAGATATACCTTTTAGACTTTGGATCTAATTTAGTTTGCTGATGTTTAGGCACTAGAGCATATGCATCACAACCAAACACTCTGAGTTTAGAATAGTCACAAGGGTGTCCTTTCCATACCTCTTGCGGAATCTTGCAGTCTATGGCCATCGATGGAGATCGATTTATCACATAACAAGCTGTTGCCACCACTTCCGTCCACAACTCCTTCTGCAACCCGCATTACTCAGCATACTCCTTGCTCTCTCTAGAAGAGTCCTATTCACACGTTCAGTAACTCCATTTTGCTGAGGAGTATAAACCGTGGTCTTATGTCTCTCGATCCTTGCATCCTTGCAATAAATGTCAAACTCCTTGGAAGTAAACTCACCACCATTGTCAGTTCTTAAACATTTTATTGTTCTACCAGTGCTATTTTCTACCAATGCTCTAAACTTCTTGAAAACTGAAAAACATCAGACTTCCTTTTCAACATGTAGACCCACACTTTCCTAGAAAAGTCATCAATAAACGATACAAAATATGACGAGCCACCATATGAGGTTGTAGGGGTTGGACCCCAGACATCTGAATGGATATAATCAAGTATTCCTTTACTAGTACATTTGCCTATTTTAAACTTTTGTTTACTTTGTTTTCCAAACAGACAATGCTTACAGAAATCTAATTTTCCAGACTTTAGATTTGGAAGTAACTTGCGATCAGCCAAAAATTTTAACCCTCTTTCACTCATATGCCCCAATCTT
>APFE030219510.1:0-11557 GCA_000404065.3 Pinus taeda
TGACTGCTTTCATAGGTAACCGAGAACATTCAGTTCTGACTGTTATGGTGTTTTGAATCAGATCTTCGGGTTCGTAATTTCCTTTCATTATTTGCTTTGAAACATATATATGTATGCATATGTCGCCTTGAGATTGGCGAATGGTGGTTTTATTTAAGGCATTTGAAGTCGATTTACGGTTTCCGCCAGCTACATTATGACCCTATGTGATTCTATAGGCATTGCACCGGCATTGTATCGTGATTTGGCTGAATGTTATGACCTGATATTTATAATCCGTGTATGTTTGTTTATAATGAAATTTTAATACAGTTTTAGAAAAAGAACTCCTCTGTTATACCTAGCCGCAGAGGAGGATTTTGCTATGTTCTTTTTCTATCATCAAGTTTGTTTGTTCCCAGAGCTTTACACTCTTCGCTCTTAATTTATTTACATTTTTACTTACAGTTTATTGTTTCCGATTTGTTGTAGTCACAGGCTTATGAATATTTTCTCTTTTTTTTTTTTAATGTAAACCCTACAGTTTCCCAGGGTTCTATTACTGGTTTTATGGGGTTACGGGAGTCTTAACAGATACCTGTAACCACCTTAAACGTAAGGAACCACTACTTTTGGCTTAGTTGAATTTTACCAATGTTATTTTTCGAACAGGGTCCATAACCATATCTCACACAGAGTACCACTAGTTTTTCTTTTGTAATAGAATCCTCAATCAAGACAGTTTATCCATATAATTAATACCACTAACGTGGTGCTCCTTAATGATACAATCTTTTATAGAAATATGGAATCCGCAACTATTCTTACCTGTACTTCTGCTCTCACCATTCCACGCCTCTCCAGAGTTTGGGAAACTGGTTTCTTGCTTGTCTTTCCTCCCGTCCACGAGACTCGTCAATAAAACCGAATTCCCCCCCAAGCTTGTTTGCCAGACCACTGCCTTCAGCAAATTCAGTGCACCATCTGTGCCCATGCTATCTGGTCTTCACCAGACTTCGCATGCTTTCTTTTCTTTTCTTTTCTTTTTGTCTCCCGTCTGTTCCTCAACAGCCCGATCCCTTTTCCTCTCCCATCTTTACTATGGGAGGAAGAAAAAACAGTTAGGGTTTTCCCTCCTTTCCTGTTGGAAACTGTTTTTTTTAAATTATCAAGAAAAGAGAATAACTTCCTCATGCGAAGTTACTATATGTGATTTACTCAATCCATGCTCAAATTCCGAATTAATAATATTATAATCTTTTTTTTAGAAACAATAATCCTTGTTCAATGTTTTTATGTACAATGGTAACAACAGAAGAATTATTTATAAATTTACTGGGGTCATTACACCTCCTCCCCCTGAGATTGAACATCGTCTCGATGTCTCTCAGCCATGAACAACCCTGGATAGGTCCTTTTCATTAGTGCTTCATCTTCCCAAGTGGCCTCCTCAGGCCCAAAATGTCACCATTGTACTTTAACTTGGGTAATAACTCGTCTCCGCAGCTACACTTCTCTCCGGTCGAGGATGCTCAGTGGCTCAACCAGGACCTCTCCTTCTGGTTCGACCTACAACATGCAACATTCTAAGTTAGTTTTTTTTTTTTTTTTTTAATGATTCTTTTGTCAGGTTTATTGTAGCAACAATTCCCACCTGAATATCCTTCCATCTGATCACATGCCTAGGGTCATAGACATATTTTTTTAATACTGACACATGGAAAACATTGTGAACCCGGATGTGACTTGGCAGGGCGAGTTGGTAAGCCACTGGTCTGATCCTTGCCAAGACTTGGAAAGGTCCACAGTATCGGGGTGCCAATTTGGCACACCCGCTCCACTACAATGTACTCTTTTTGGCTTGAATTCTGATATAAACATTGGTCTCCAACTTGGTATTCCTTGAACCTTCTTTTCCGGTCAGCAAAATTTTTTTGTCTGTCTTGAGCAGCTTTCAAATTAGCACATACCCTCTTCACCATGTCTTCCATTTATTTAAGCATTTCAGGTCCTAAACTCAACCTATCTTCGGGTCCACCCCAGCTTGAAGGTGTACGGCATTTCCGGCCATACAGAACTTCGAAAGGACTCATTTGCGTCGAGGTATGATACCCATTGTTATACGCAAATTCTACCAAGTGTAAATATTCTTCCCACAACATAGGTTGCTGCATTACGTAGGCCCTTAAGATATCCTCAACCACTTGGTTCACTCATTCTATCTGTCCGTCAGTTTTGGGATGATATGCTGTACTAAAGTTCAGCTGAGTTCCTAATTCAGCGAATAACGTTCTCCAAAAGGCTGATGTGAATTTCACATCACGATATGAAATTATTGTTTTTGGAAGCCCATGTAATTTGAACACATTCTCATAAAAATATGAGCAATTTGTGCAGCCTTGTACGTAGATTGCACAGGTATAAAATGTGCAGTTTTAATCAACTTGTCTACTACCACCATAATGGAATCGTTGTTCCTCTTTGTCTTAGGTAATCCAGTGATAAAGTCCATGGAAATGGTTTCCCATTTCCATTTTGGAATAGGTAATGGTTGCAATAATCCTGTTGGGTGTTGATGTTCTGCCTTGATTTCTTGGCATTCTAAGCACCGTGCCAAGTACCCAGCCACGTTCTTCTTCATTCCTGGCCAAAAATAAATTTTTCGAATTGCAGTGATTATTTTCTAGTAGCCCAGGTGACCCGCATAATGGCTGATGTGGAACTCATCCAATATCAGATTTTTAATACTGCTTTGGTTTGGTACATATATCCTTTTCTTGTAGTACAACATCCCCACATCATCCAACTCATATTCTTGCTGACTTTTCCAGCTGTCGGACTGCTGTAATTGTTGTTTTATTTGTTGATATTCAACATCTTGTTCTGTTGTTTCCTTTATTATTTCCCAAAGAGGACGTTTCCATCCACTGATGGAGATTTTGTACAAGTTTTGTACCTTCCGACTTAAGGCATATTCCACTCGGTTTTCCTTTCCTTGCAAATGTTTAATATTAAAATCAAATTCGCTTAAGAAGTCCACCCACCGAGCTTGCCTAGCGTTTAAAGTGGGCTGGCTAAAATAATTGGCCAAACTGTGATGGTCAATCAGCAATAGAAACTTCCTTCCCATAAGGTAATGCCGCCACATTTTTAAGGCATGTATAACAGCAGCCAACTCCAAATCGTAAGAAGAATATTTATGTTCATGCTCTTTCAACTTTCTCGACTCATATGCAATCACTTTACCTTTTTGCATTAATACACCCCCCAATCCTTCTTTTCTTGCATGAGTGCATACCACATAGTCCTTGTCAGGATCAGCTATACTCAAAATAGGTGTTGAGGTGAGCAGATGCTTCAACTGCTCGAAGCTTCTCTGACAGTTTGGGGTCCATTGGAATGCTCTCCCCTTTTTCTGCAAGGAAGTGATAGGGAAAGCCACTTTGGAGAAACCCTCCACAAATTATCTATAATACCTGGCTAATCCCATACATGACCGGATATCCGCTACATCCCTTGGTACGGGCTACTCCATTATGGCCTTTATCTTTTATGGATCCACTGCAATCTCATCCCTGGTAATTACATGACCCAAGTACTGGATTTCTTACTTGAAGAAATCACATTTACTAAACTTAGCGTATAACTGGTGTTCTCGAAGGGTCTGTACC
This sequence comes from Pinus taeda, assembly GCA_000404065.3. Taxonomy (NCBI): domain Eukaryota; kingdom Viridiplantae; phylum Streptophyta; class Pinopsida; order Pinales; family Pinaceae; genus Pinus; species Pinus taeda. The sequence goes on from APFE030219510.1 coordinate 3,651, forward strand.
ACCATTCTGAGATGTTCTTGGTGCTCTTCGATGGTGCGGGAGTATATCAATATATCATCGATAAATATCAGCACGAATTGATCTAGATATTGATGAAAGATGTTGTTCATTAAACACATGAAAGTTGCAGGGGCGTTGGTTAATCCGAAAGGTAATACCACGAATTCATAATGACCATACCTTGTTCTGAAAGCTATTTTAGCAATATCCTCCTCTTTAATTCGGATCTGGTGGTAACTTGATCACAAATCAATCTTAGAGAACACTGTTGCACCTTTCACTTGGTCAAACAGTTCGTCAATCCGAGATAAAGGATATTTGTTTTTGATGGTCAGCTTATTCAATAATCAATGCACATATGAAGGGTTCCATCTTTTTTCTTAACAAATAATATTGGGGCTCCCCATGGAGACACACTGGGACGAATATAGTTTTTATCTAGTAATTCTTGCAACTGCATTTTTAATTATGTTAATTCGGGCACACTCATTCTATAGGGTGCTCGTGACACTGGGGCTGCGCCCGGTACCAACTCAATGGTAAAATCTATATTCCTTTTTGGCGGTAGTCCGGGAATCTCTTCTGGAAATACATCTGCAAACTCTCGTATTATAGGGATACTATCTAGTGTAGCTGTTTTATCCTTGGAATCCGCATAACCCACTTGAATAGCATAAATCTGGCACCCTTTTCGGATACATTTTGCTAGTTGGGTTGCCGTTATTGGTCGGACCTGCACTGGTCGCTTAATTCCTTGCATTTCATTTCTAGCTCCATGCTGATATTTATAATAAATAATCTTTGTTTTGCAATCAACTAACGACCAATGCCTTTCCAACCAATCCATGCCAATTAAAATATCATATGAACCAAGGGGGGGTACGTTCAGATCAGCCATTACTGGTTGTCCAGCTATGGTGAAAGAACAGTCATTGATTTTTGCTATTACTCACCTCTTGGCTCCCGTAGCTAGTTGTACTAGCCATGGGTTTTTGAATTTAACAGGCTGCAAATTATAGCATTCCACCACCTTTGGACTCACATAACTTAGTGTAGCCCCTAGGTCAATTAAAACATCTATGGTAAGGTCTGATATTTTACCTTCAAATTCAACCATGGTTGGTTGATATTCTTCCTGTCGATCATCCAGAGCTACATTAATCCTTGGTACGCTACATCCAACTTCGCCGACCATTGAGGCTTCATGGATTTGGGATAACTATTCAGTTCCTTTACGCTGTGGACAGTTTTTGACGTAGTGCGGCCCCCCACAACCCCAGCACTGCATCGGGGGCCTTGCTGTCCCTTCGCTGTCCATTCTTGCATGCTGCTCGCTGACCCTGGATTCATTCGCTGTCCTAAATTTGGATGCAGTTCTTGGTGTACTTCTGTTGTTCGGTCCCTTGCCATTTCCCTTGCTTCCGCCACTGCGATTTCCTTTATTATGTCCGATTGACTTAAAGCCCTTTTTCTCATTCCATTTTCTGCCAGTAGCTTCCCCTTTTTGTTTACTTTGTTGATAACAGATTCTAGCTTTACGGATTGCCTCGTCCATTGACTTTGGATTATCAAACTCAATGCTCTCCCGCATATACGATGGCAAGTTGCTAATGAATCGTTGCACTTTTGCTTTTTCCTCCCTTATATATGGCACATAGTGGAGCAAGGAGGTCAAACGGGTGATAAATTCATCCATAGTCTACTGTCCCAACCACAAATTGTGGAATTCTCTTGCCTTTTCATCGTAGAAGCGCTCGGTCAAATATCTCTCCTTAAAGTACTTTTGGAAATTTTCCCAAGTAATGGTTTGCTTAGTCACTCCCTTTACAATTTTAACTTCTTCCTGCCATAGGGTGGCCTTACCCTGCAATTGAAAAATAGCCAAACATGCTTTAAGGTTATGGTCATACTCATACAGCTGAAAATACTTGTTCATATTAATTAACCATGCTTTAGCTGCTTCTTCCTCTTCCCCGTCAAAGTGTGGTGGTTTAATCTTGCGAAACTCCCCTTGCAAATCCACCCTTTGCCTTTTTGAGGTTTGTTGTTCAAACACATTATCAGAACGTTCCTCTTGTTCTGCTGATCTTTCAGGGGGTATATGATGGTTCTGTTCTTCTGATATTCTCTGTTGTTCCGTGCTAGGATTAACTGGTGGCAGGTTATTCCTGTCGGACAGACTTTTTAAAATTCTTTCCTATTCCATCGTTAATCGTGCGTTGTCCTCTTGTAACCGAGCCATCTCATTCTTAAGCTCTTGCACTATTTCCAGAATCGCCTGGTTTGCAACTCTTTCTTCTTCCCCAAGCTATACCCATAGTTCAGGGTTATTTTCGGGACCATGTGCTCCCTGTCCCATCGCATATCTGTGAGATGTACTATCTGTCCTCCTCATACTGCAGTTCCTTGGACTCCTGGTCTTGTACTTGATCATAAAGTTAAATGACAACAACGAGAGAAGAATTAGCATGTTACTTGCAACTAAATGGGTAAATGTATTTTATCATTGATGATATTTCTGTATGCCACTTCTATATTTTTTTTGTTTAATTTTAATTTCCCAGAGGCCTCAGTTCTGTAACTGGGCTCTAATACCACATGTCACTACTCCCAACTGAATAAAATATCGATAATTTTTTTTTTATTTGTTTTGACTATTATACATTAATCTACACGGTAAAATTTCCGTGCCAACCATATATGGTAGACTACATGGCCATATCAAACCTTAGATATTTACTCCTTTTCTTGGCAATCAGATTTTATATACCCTAAGGTTTATTGCTGGTGGTACGATGGCGGCTTGTTTCCCAAAAGTGTATTAATGGTCAACAAGCTGAGAGGATGACAGGTGGGCTTTCCTCGAGATCTGCTTACTCCAACTCCGTTGGCGATCCCGGTGATAGCTGTTGATAGCTGTTGACATTAATATTTACTGCAGGGTATACGATCCTCGGGATTCCGGAGGAAATCGATGGGGGGTATTCGTTTTCTCCATCGAACGGTTGTATATGCACTGACCAACTATACATGGCAGCGTCTAAGGGTTTTGGGTCTTCATTTGGTGTTTGCGAGCTCTGCCTCCAGAGGGTTCCTCCGATACAGAGTTCGCTTCCAAAGGGTTCCACCAGCTATGGCTTTGGTTCAGAGGTCTGCTCATGCCTTTTTGTTTGAAGGTGAGCCAAATGCCTCGACCTTACTCAGCAGCTCAGGTATCACTCACGTGTTTTATTTTCTTTACTATTACCTTGAATTGATTTAGATTTTTATGGTAGGCTGTGGATGATTTATAACTTGTTCCATTGTGCGAATGGCAGAACTTGGAACGTTCGTCGCCGAGGATGGAAAGGTAGCAGTCTTTGTTCGAATATAACGATGAACTTCTCAGATAAGTTCAACCCGAACCCTTGCTGCACTCGGCTATTGTTTGGGCAGGATGCCGGTTCAACAGCTTAACTCTGATCATTCCATTGTTAGGTTCGATGATACTTTCGGAAGGATGTCTACGATTGTTTCTCGGCCGTGAGATCCATCCATAGTCGTTACTCAATGAGGCTTCTATCCTCATAAATTTATATGACTGTATCGCTATGTATTTTGTTTTATTTGAGGACAAACAGTCCAGTATTTATTTGAGATGTAATATTCAGTACTGGTTGTATGAATGTTACCTGGCCGTGAGTTATATGAATATTGTTTTCGTTTTGTAGTGTAAGGGTTTCGTTGAGTTCTTACGTCCGGGTTCTAACCCATCTGCATGCTCTTGAACAAGTTTACTGTGAATATAATATACTGCATATATTTTCCTTTTTGTGCTTCTTTTGTTCCGATCTAAAGTTATGGATTCCCGAGTCTGGGGTCTCGGAGTCCATGGTATGACTCGACGGCTTCGACCTACAGGTCTCGGCATGGTTGTATTCCTTTTGTTTAAGAACATTTTATTTTATAATCTCTTAGACATTCTTCTGTTATTAGATCTACCAACGTTTACCTGATATGTACATATAGTCGATTTTTTTTTTTAATTTGGTTGATATAATATGCATTCAACACTCTGGAATGCCTGAGTAAAATTCTTGTTTTAAAAGGGTTCACAACGCTCGTAACTTTCTATCCGACTCTCATTATTCTATCATGACTGCTTTCATAGGTAACCGAGAACATTCGGTTCTGACTGTTATGGTGTTTTGAATTAGACCTTTGGGTTCGTAATTTCCTTTCATTATTTGCTTTGAAATATATATATGTATGCATATGCCGCCTTGAGACTGGCGAATGGTGGTTTTATTTAAGGCATTTGAATTCGATTTACGGTTTCCGCCAACTACATTCTGACCCTATGTGATTCTATAGGCATTGCACCAGCATTATACCGTGATTTGGCTGAATGTTATGACCTGATATTTATAATCGATATATGGTTGTTTATAATGAAATTTTAATACAGTCTTAGAAAAAGAACTCCTCTGTTATACCTAGTCGCAGAGGAGGATTTTGCTATGTTCTTTTTCTATCATCAAGTTTGTTTGTTCCCAGAGCTTTACACTCTTCGCTCTTAATTTATTTACAGTTTTACTTACAGTTTACTGTTTCCGATTTTCTGTAGTCACAGACTTATGAATATTTTCTCTTTTTTTTTAATGTAAACCCTACAGTTTCCCAGGGTTCTATTACTGGTTTTATGGGGTTACGGGAGTCTTAACAGATACCTGTAACCACCTTAAACGTAAGGAACCCCTACTTTTGGCTTAGTTGAATTTTACCAATGTTATTTTCCGAACAAGGTCCATAACCATATCTCACACAGAGTACCGCTAGTTTTTCTTTTGTAATAGAATCCTCAATCAAGACAATTTATCCATATAATTAATACCACTAACGTGGTGCTCCTTAATGATACAATCTTTTATAGAAATATGGAATCCGCAGCTATACTTACCTGTACTTCTGCTCTCAACATTTCCACAACTCTCCAGAGTTTGGGAAACTGGTTTCTTGCTTGTCTTTCCTCCCGTCCACGAGACTCGTCAATAAAACTGAATATCCCCCCCAAGCTTGTTTGCCAAACCACTGCCTTCAGCAAATCTAGTGCACCATCTATGCCCATGCTATCTGGTCTTCACCAGACTTAGCATGCTTTCTTTTCTTTTCTTTTCTTTTTGTCTCCCGCCTGTTCCTCAACAGCCCAGTCCCTTTTCCTCTCCCATCTTTACTATGGGAGGAAGAAAAAAAACAGTTAGGGTTTTCCCCCCTTTCCTGTTGGCAACTGTTTTTTTTTAATTATCAAGAAAAGAGAATAACTTCCTCATGCGAAGTTACTATGTGTGATTTACTCAATCCATGCTCAAATTCCGAATTAATAATATTATAATCATTTTTTTTAAAACAATAATCCTTGTTCAATGTTTTTACCTACAATGGTAACAACAGAAGAATTATTTATAAATTTACCGGGGTCATTACAGATAATAACATGGTATTATAATGGAGTAAATATGATGTAATTTTATTAAAGAATATTAGATAAATAATTAAGAAATATTTAGCATTTCGTTTTATAAATAAATTTGTAAATTGAATATATACGAGAGTATTTTTTATTGGAATGTTAAAAATAAATAAAAATTAAGTCAATTTATTCATGATGTTTTTATTTTAAATTTTAGTTATTATTTATAGTTTTAATTTCAAGTATTATAATTGAATAAATATAATTGATGCAGTGGCGAGCAATGCGATTGTTTGTTCACATGTTGTGGCTAAAAGAGTTGAATTTTATTGATCTTTAGAAGATAAGTTCTACTTCATTATTGTAATAGTTAGGAAATTGCCTTATTTGAGACTAAGGCTAAGTTGTTACCATAGGTGTGTAATAGAGCTTAAAGATAGAGATTTGAATGTTAGATTGATCAAAATAGAGATCGAGTTGTTAGTGTAGTTGGAATAGAGTTTGACTCGTAAAAGAGAGGAAAATGTAATGGAAAAAGATTAGCCAAGCTGAGATGATAGAGGTTTGAGTGAGAAGTGATAGTTTGAGTGTTAGAGAGGGTTTGAGATTGAGACAAAGGTCAATATATTGTTGTAATTGAGCCGAGAGGGCCAAGACTCTGTAACATGTATTATATTAATGAAATTGATTTAGCGTGTATTTGTAGTATTCCTGGTGTGGACTCTCGTTTATTTTGTGTATCCGTGTTCAGACAGTTAACCGGGTATTTCCTTTATTTTCATGCCTTAAACGAAAAATTTCAATGTTTAATGTATTTTCTCATAAATCGTGGTTATTTTGTGTTAAGGGTTAATTTTGCGATTAAACACTAAAACATTTGATTAAGCATTTTGCTTAAGTATTGAGTTAATGCACGTGGTTATATCCAAAAGGCAGGTTTTAAACAGTAAAGGTGGTTATCGGACGGAAAAAGAGCTGTAAGTGTTACTTCGGGGACTCACCTGTTGGCATTATGTTTCTGGTATGGTTATATGTTACAGATGTTGTACTTCATGGAAACACCCATGGCATGGCTCTCAATATGATGAGAATTAAGAAGTACGCAGGAGAACAGTTCAGAAGATGCGTATCCACAGGTACGCCGTGCAGGGACCGCGTCCAGACACGCAGGTTACCCATTCATGAGGTGCATACCCCCAGTGCACACACTTCAAGGAAGTAAAGCGCGCACACGTGGGGTTCCTTATGTTTAACCCTTGGTATTTAGCCGACGGTATTGTGTTATTATGGTTTTGGCTCGTGGTATTGTTTTATATTTTTATTATTATTAAGCCCCATGATCCATGATTTGAGGAAGAGCTTGCCTATATAAAGCAAAGGAGATCATTTGGCTTGGGCATGCTTTGTGTTGAATATCTTAAGATCTGAAATATTTGGGGTTATTGTTTCAAAAAGCTTGATCTATATGAAAGTGAAGTGGAAAGCGAATCGGTGAAGGGTGATCTCTCGAGCGCTTGATCAGATCTGGGTATCCGTCTAACTGTAGCACACTGGTGATCTGCAAATTCGGCCCTAATCTAATGTACGCAGGTGTTTAACAGTGCCTCTGCATAGGTACGCAGAGCAGCAGAAGGCGAGCTGCGTGGGTACGCAGAGCAGAAGAAGGGTGACTGTGTGGGTACGCTGAGTAGGCGAACTGCGTGGGTGCGTAGAGAAGCAGTGGTTCAGGTGCGTACGCACAGTAAACGTACGTGGCGCGATAGTCTTTTTGGTGCGTGCCTACTGTGACAGTACGTGGCGCGATAGTGCATTTGGGTGCGTACTGTACGCAGCACAGTAGAAGAAGCAGTGTGTGGTCACGCAGTGCAGCAGAAGGAAATCTGCGGGTATACGCAGAGAAGCAGAGGGTGAAATGCGTAGCGATGCAGCGCAGGCCAAAGAAAAGAAAGTTGCGTATCTGTTTCAGGACTATCTGTTGACTGAATTTTTCTGTTGATAAGGTGTTCTGGGTTCAGTTCTGTTATTTTGATCTGGTTACTACAGCTGACTGCAATTTATATGTACTTGATGATCATTTCATGTATATGGACCTAGTTTGAAAATTTATGAAAAGTGGTCCTTGTAAGAAAAGAAGTAGGGGTTTGTAGCTCCCTTCCAGGAGAGACTGGAAAACGAGAGAGAGTTGTAGCTCTGCAGGTTGCAGCCTGCGTACTGGTAAAGGACTGCACCAGTACAAGACCATTGTAAAAGGAGTTTCTAATTGGAAAGAAGATAGAGACATATTGCAGCAGGTGGTTTTCACCCACATTGGGTTTCCACCTTATATCTGGTGTTCTTTGATGTGACTGTCTGTTTTTCTTGTTCATGCTCATTATTTTATGGAACTGATATGCAAAAATAATTCAAAGTGTAAATAAGGAAGATTTGGTAAAAGAACTAGATAATACTGATTCACCCC
>APFE030219517.1:557-14999 GCA_000404065.3 Pinus taeda
TTGGATGCTTCAGCATGTATAAATATGTATTGTAACATTGAAAGGAACATAATGAAAAATCAAGATGGTAGTCCCGGTGTTGGGGTCTAGGGGAAAATCTCTGTGCATATGTGTTTTATGTGTTATGCTCTCGCATTGTTTATTTTCTTTGTTTTAGAATTCGTATGTAGGTAATTTCTGTATAGGGTTAAAACCTACAGATTTGACAAGCATCTTCTTCAAACTGTTGGGCCTACAACGCGGTCTTAAGCTCTCTGTTTCAGCTTGTCATTATTAGCAATAAAACTGACAAAAATGGATAATATACAATGTCATGAGTGGTTGATGAAACTTCAGCAAGTATAATGCTTTAGGAACCTGCCATTGACAAGTCCTCTAGCATATGATTCTCCATCAATTTCCTGCAATATATAAGTGTTGTTCCTATGAAAAACAACAATCTTAAAAGCACCCTTCCATAAATTCTCAAACTTACCATGCTTGCCCTTTTCCTCAATTTTGGCCTCCCATTTTAGCACTTTGTCTTGTATTTGGAAATTATCTCTTTAATCTTCCTGTCAAATGTATTTTTAATTCTATTTTGAGCATGTTGATGGTTATCATAGACTTCATTCCTCTTTTCTTGCAAAGCTATCAGCTGGTTTATCCTCCTCTATATGGCATGTGGTTCTTCTTCAAGTCCTTGAATTAGTTTCATAACCGGTACCCCTAGTGATGTCGGAAAAACAACTTCAGCACCATAAACTAATTCATACGGTGAAGTCCAAATTGATCTCTTTGTACATATCCTATCAACCCATAAGGCGTAACTTCAACTTTAAATGCCAATCTTTCTCGTTCTCCTGCAATACCTTTTTGATGATTCTTACAATACTCTTATTTGATTATTCAGCAAGACCATTTCCTTGCGAATAATATGTTGTAGAGTGTCCAAGAGTGATGTGATATTGATGACAGAAATTAATCATTTTCTTAGACTTGAAATCTTGAGCATTATCTGTTATAATCTTCATGGGGCAGCCAAATTGAGACAATATATTATTCTCTAGAAAAGAAATAATTACAGATTCATTAGCTTGCCTTGTTGGGATCGCCTCTATCCATTTGGTGAAGTAGTCCATTGCTATGAGAATCTAGCGATGTTGTCTTGATGATGATAGATGTATTTCTCCAATAAAGTCTAACCCCCACTGCTAGAAGGGTGCTTCCACATAAATAGGAACCAAAGGTAGAGGTACAAGTTTTCTTCTTCCTTCAAAAATTTTGGCAGTCATGACTTGCAGCAACACTTTTGTAAATGTCTTTAAAAATTGTTGGCCAAAACTATCCCGCTCTTAGAATCTTATTTGTTGTAGCCTTCCAATAATGGTGTCCTCCACAATCACCTTTATGGAATTCTTCAATGACATTTTTAGCATCTTCTTCAAGTAAAGAATTCAACAAAATTCCTCCTGTATCTTTCCAAAACAGATTTCTGTCAAATATAAAATATCTTAAAGATTTCAGCTTAAAAAACCTTTCTTTGGATTCTGTTAGATCAGCGGGAGATTTGTGATGTTGTAAAACGAATACCATAGTTTTTTACCAATCTGAGACAAGATATTTCTCATCAATTTGGAACCAATTCTTCCTCATCATTAGAAATTTCTGATATTTTTGCATTCAGATTTATGTCAAGACAATCCAAGTTTGACTAAGTCATTAACTATGCCAATTTTTTCGCTTCACCAATTTGGTTGGTTTGATGTCTATATCATATTCCAGCAATTTTGCGATCTATTTCCCCTTTTGCCATCAAGATCTACTTGAGTTAGAATATCTTTCATTACAGTACTTCGAACATATGCCACAATGTGAGAATGCAGAATGTAAATTCTGAAGTCTTTAATAGCTTTTACCAAAGCATAAGCATGTTTTTCTAGAATATTATACTTCATCTCAGCATTGGCTAATGTTCTACTAAAGAAAGAGATAGGTTGTTCAGTACCTTGCTTTCCCTTTTGAAGCAAAACTCCAACAATTGTATTTTTAGAAGCAAATGTAAAAACCAGAAATTATTTTGAGAAATCTGGACTGATGAGTACATGTGCTTGTGTGAGTGCTTTCTTAATTTGCTCAAAAGACTTCTTTGCCTCAGCTATCCATTTAATATCAACTTCTTTCTTTAACATCCTTGTTATATCTTTGACAATCTTAACAAAGTTAGGAATGAAGCACCTAACAAAATTCACTTTCCCAAGAAATGATTGAATTTCTTTCCTACTTCTTGGAAAATCTACCTTTTGAATGGTGTTAACTTGGTTAGGATCAATCCTAATTCCATCTTCAGAAATAATATGACCAAGTAATTTTCCTGTAGTTAAAGCAAAGATGCTTTTAGTAGGATTAAGAGAGATACCAAACCTTCTACATTTCAACAGAATTTTTTCTAGGTGCTTCAGGTGATCTTCTTCTTTCTTTGAAAAGAATGTTATGTCATCAAGATAAACAACCACCGTCTTATCCTTTTCTTCAGAAAAAGCAATGTCCATTGCTCTTTGAAAATTAGCTCCAACATTCATGAGATCAAAAGGCATCTTGGCATACATGAATGTGCCCCATGGTGTTGTGAAGGTTGTTTTCTCTTGATCATCCACATGCACAAGAATCTAATTGTACCCTGAGAAGCCATCAAGCATAGACATTCTTTGTGAACCAACAATATTTTGCAGAATTGAATCCATCTTGGGAAGAGGATAGTTGTCCTTTAATGAATCCTTATTCAAATTCCTAAAATCAATACAAATTCTGATTTCTCCAATCTTCTTTCTAACTGGAACCAAATTTGCAAGACAATTTGAGAATCTGATTGGGACAATGATTTTAGCATCAAAAAGCTTCTTAATCTCCTTTTCAATCAATGGCATGAGAAGGGGATTAATTCTTCTCAACTTATGTTTGAATGGTTTCTCATTTTCTTTAATAGGAATAGTATGCTGAATAACGGAAGGATCATACTATTTTAAGTCAGCATAACTCCAAGCAAAAACATCAACAAACCTTTTCATCATCTCAATATATTTGAATTTCATATCAACTGAAAGAAACTTCGAAATTTTGATCATTTTAGGCAAATCCGATGTACCCAAATTACAGCTTTCTACTTCTTCTTCATCAGCTTGTATCTTTGGCGATTTGAACACATCATTCTAATCAAAAAGATTCTCAAGAGGAATAATACCCTCTGGTATTGAATTATTCTTCAATTGCAAGATTTCAGAATTTTCTTTAGACTCAACAAGCATGATCTACTTGAGTACTTTCAAATTATTGTTTCAACTCAATAAAATTATTTACCTGTTGATCATCTTCAAAAACTTACCAATTGGTGATAATATTTGGTATAGATGGTCTATGATGAACTTCAATCTCATATTTCTCATAAGAATGAATAGGAGTGACAAAAAAACTTGCCAAAATAGTAAGAGAATCAGCAATGGAATTTTGGTCTCTAGTTTTGACAATGAAAGAATAGGCTTGAAAATTCTCCAACATGTCTAAAACTATATTTTTGTATGCTCTCATTCTTACACCCTTTGTTTGATAGAAACCCTCAACTTGTTTAATGACCAATTCAGAATCTCCAAAAACAAAAATATTCTGAGCCTTCATTCTTATCAAAACATCTAGACCCAAAATCAGAGATTCATATTCAACCATGTTATTTGTGCAATCAAAATTCAGTTTGTAAGAGTAAAACTTACTCTCATCACTCGGACTTGTGATCCAAACTCCTACTCCTGCCCCTTCTTTTCCTACTGATCCATCAAAGTATAATGACCACCATCCCTTCATCTCTCTGTCATTTTCTTGTTGATTTTCTGAGTGTTGATAATCTTCTTTCAGTTCTTCTACCACTATCAACTAACTCATTAAAAAGAATGGCAAATCCAAGTTTAGTATCAAATGAATAAATAGGAAAATTCTAAGGTTTATCTTTGCTACTTACCATATAAGCCATTCTAGTCTCTCGATACAATCTCCTTTGTTCACCAAAAACAAGAATGGTGGCATAAGTAAGCTCCATCTGCATTATGCCTTAATTTTTGCTACCCATGATCTTGATAGCAACATACCAAACTTTGGCGGAATATCAGCCACAACAATGTCCATAACAATTGTCTTTGCTGGGATTTGTGTTAGACCAACAACAACATCTTTGATTAAACCAATACATTGGACTCTTTTTGAGTCAAAAGAAAACAGATCCTTATATGGTCTTGTTACCTGTAACCCTAACGTTTCCATAATTACTTTGGGCATGAGATTATGAGAAACCCCTTAATCTAACATAGAATTATGTAAAGTCATATCCTGAATATTAATGCTTACATAGAAAGGAGTAAACTCTTCATTTTGATCATCTTCTAATCTTGGACCCAAATATATAGTAGGATAATCTTCTTGGACATTCAAAATATCGACAGCTCCTGGTTGTGAATTCAACATCTCAACCATCTTTCTTCTATAAATATTTACCTTGAGAATCTCACTAAAAGGGACTGATATTTTAGTCTTTGAAATTTCATTCTCAAGGTTGAAAACAAAAACAAACTTTTCAACTTCTTTGATTGGAGGAGGAAGTTGAGTGTCTTTTCTACAAAGTGGAGAATCTTTCTTACCTTCACTAACCTTTGGGGTATCATTTTTGGCTTCAGCAACCTTTGAAGCATATTTCTTAGGCTATACAATTATTTTGATGCAGAAGACCATGATAGGATTGGCTAAGGGTGGGGTAGGTAGTGGGATCATGGAGAATATTGTTTGCAATAATCGACACATTTCTGTTTCTAAGGTTGTATTGTTTTTGCATTTCAAAGATAGCATGTTGATACCCTTTAAGATAATCTGAAGGTTCTTCCCCTTGATTTACAAAATCTGACTCATCATGCTCTTCTTTAGTCAAGAAAATTCCTGACATCTCTTCATCAAGACAATGGATAGATTCTTCAGGAATTTCAGGATCATCTTCTTCATCAATCAAATTTTGCTGAAAAGGAGGTCTCAATGGAGGGTCAAGTTGTTGATTTCTATTTTCTCTTGGTCTTTGTTGGTTTTGAGGTCTCCTTAATTGAGGGTTTCTAAATTGAGTTTCATGTTGTATAGGAGGAGCAGAAGTATTTCCAAGAGCTAACCTATCCATCAACTTCTCCATGGTTTTCATCATTGAGTCTAATTTATCTTCAGGATTTGAAGAGGAAGGTTTCTCTTCTTCTTTCAATTTAGCTTTTCCAATTTTTTGTTTTTTAGCAGCTATCACGTTTACCTCTACCTTTATTGCATTACTCTACATTTCAGCAAGTGTAGGCGATTCTCTTTCTCTCAACAAAAGAGAAAAGTCAGAATCAAATGCTTCAACATATCTCATTTGTGCAAGGGCCTCTGGAGGTTTCAACTGAGATGGAATTGAATTAAACACTTTATTGAATCCTTTTGAAAAAATTTGAACAATTCCATCATGTGCCCTTCTAAAGTTGTTATATTCAGTAAGTGCTTGAACTGGATTAGTTATGTTCCCCATTTTCTTAGAAACTATCTTCAAATTCAACCCAGTTTCGAATGCTTCTTGGTGTAAGAGCTTTAAACCATTTTCTAACTTCACCAATAAAGGTCTGTGCAAATAGTCTTAGCTTCACATCCTCATCATCAACTTCTTCTCTGTTAGCAAAATCATTAAATCTGACTACATGTTCTTCTGCTTTAATTTCTTCATCACCACCCCAAGTAGGGATTCTAGCAGCATATTTACTAGGAAGGTCATGCAAAACAACAGGGAGCACGAGTGGGGCATACCTAGTAGGTGCATCCATGATTAAAGGAGGAACAGTAGTTGTAGGAATAACAGGAATAGAATATGAAGAACAGATATGAGGAGGACTACCTGGTTTCTGTAAACCACTATGAAAGGTAGAAGATGAAGAACTGATATGAGGACGACTACTTGGCTTTTGTAAACCACTAACAAGTGAACTCCAATTTGGAAGAGGTAAACCAGCTTTAGATTTTAGCAAGACTTCGAAAGGTTCAAGTTATTTCAATCTATCTAAAGCCTCTTTTTCTAACAATAGCTCAAAGGTAACAACTTCTCAAAACTCTTCTTTGTCTTCTTGTGATACTAGGGCTGAGGTGTCAATTTCTCTATTTTGCAGGTCTAAGATAATACCAATGATTTCCTCTTCATTTCTGATCTAAACAACACTTCATGAATTTTATCATCAACTTTTTTGTCTTTAGGACTTCTTGAGAATTCAGAGAGCAAAGATTTTGAATAAGATGGAGTACCTGATATTTCAGAAAATCTTTGACTGGCTCTTGTAGCAGTGTTTGGATTGTCTCCAATGGTGGGTGGATTGGGATTAGGATTGCTCCATGTGTATCTCCTTCTCGTAGCCACCTTTAAATCTTTGAAAATATATGGAGTCACCAAGGTAGATTGCAGCCTCGAGAAACTTTCTGAGCTCCTACTACCTTCAGAAGTTTAGCTTCTTAATTTCGGGAATGAGTAATATTCGTCTCCTGGTAGATGCACCAAAATGTTATCACAAAACCTGACCTTGATAGGCTGTTGATCAAGCAGAATCTGAGTAACTCTTTCAAACCAATCTTTTGGTTAAGGCTTAGCCTCCTCAACCTGAGAGGGCTCTCTCAATAGGTTTAAGATTTTTGATTAATGATTAGATGGCTAACTCTAGGAAAAAAAATGGACCAGTGTATAACTGGTTGAATCAAAGATTAGAAAACATATATTTGGCTATGGAGTCAAGATAGTCTTCAACAAAACAACATGATCAGCAAAACATGGAAGTCAAGGCACTTGGAGTTGATGTTTATAAGCAAAACAGTGACACAGTGAATCAACACAGTTTACAAGCATGTGAAGGAAGCTAGAGCATTTTCCAAAGAATTCTAAGTATCACAAGCTCGTACCACTGCAAATAAGTAATTGAACAAGGCCATAAGAACATAAAACACATAAAATCCTTGTGAATCTTGAGTAGTCAAACTGATTTCTGTATTAAGTATGAAACCATAATTTCTTACAATAACACAACTTTCTTTTGCTAATGAAATTCCTAACCCTGAGGAATTTGATTCTCAAGATTTATATAGAGTTTTACAACCTTGGATACTATGATCCATCTTTAGAGGAATTCGAATTCCAAACTTAGACACCTATCTTTTCATAAAACAAACTACTTAATTACAACTTGATAGCTAGATGTCTTTAAGAGTCCTAATACAAATAGGAGTGAAACTCATAAAACATGCTTTTAACAACCTTATCTATGACTTCAATACATTCTTTGATCAGCTTCCCACCCATGTCTTCGAGCTTGATGATTTCCTCAGTGCTCTTACAAAACTTGTTGAATCATGACCTAACTGTCCTGATAACTAGGAGACAGAGTTCCTCCTTTTAAGGCCCTTAATCCCTTTTGCTTATCTTCGAGTAGTTTTGCTGGTATACATGTGGCATGCACTAATAACCCATTAACATTTCATTTTCCACCTGTGAAAAGAAAAGGAAACTCGAAAATATGGAGGAAAGACAAAACATGAATGTGTTATGAAAATACTATGTTTTCGTAGCACAGGCTTTATGTCATTTATGAAACACTTCCTGGGACTTTTTTTTTACACCATTGCCATCTGAGACTTCATACATGATCCCATGTCTACCAAAAACTTCAAAATTTGGAACTAATCAAACCTTACCTCCGGAAAGCATCCATAAGTGCTAAATGATCATCTTCACCAGTGTTGTAGCGCGCTACAAAACTGTTGTGTATGCTCTTTTTCAACACGTCCTTCAAAAAATTGTAGTATGGGACATTTTCAAAATTACATGAAGACTGAAATGATCAACCAAAAGTAAAAATCACTTACCCTTATGGAAGTTCTTCTTCAAAACTTTTCTTCCTTTTATATGCCAAAACTCTTTTTCTGTGCCAAAACTGTTTTAATATATCTCCTTCACAACCCTTTTTCAACACCCTGTTTCATTGTTGTTGTAAACCCTTTTCCATATTTGGTTAGCTATATTTATAGGTCTTCAATTTGCCTCTTCAATCTCCTGTTTGTAGCTCTCAGCTGAGCATTAATCTTCCTTACAAATCTGGCTTCTTTGATTGCAGGGATACTCCAAGTAAAGTATTGAGTTTCATTGTTTACTATTTTTGGTTTGGACACCTTTTCAGCTTCCCAGAGAGCCTTCATCCTTTTGAAATTTATCCTTAGCAGCATGCTCTCTTTCTCTCACTCTTAGTCTAGCAATTTTATTGTTGGCAGTTTTTAACCTTTCTTCCATAACCTCATAACTGGCATTTTGTGTCTGAGTGGTAGGAATTGTGCTTTCGTCACCTTCAAGTCTTGGAAACGGAATGTTAATAAACTCTTCTTAAATAGCAGATGTTTCTTCTATTCTCCCCAGCTCAATATTGGACTCTTGCATCTTCTTGGATTGCCTGGTTAAGGGTTTTCTGGGTTTGAAAACAAATGATGTGACATCATCCTCAAATTCCAATTTCTTGGAGGGTTTCATTTTCTTTGACTTTCCTTGATCAGATTTTATCACATCTTCTTGCACCAAAGGGGATTTTGCAATATCAATGGCTTTTAAAATATCATTTAAATCACCCTTCAAGTTGGAACTTTCTCCCGAGATCACTGTTTTACCTTTCTCCTTTGCAATTTGACTTCTAGTCAATCTCTTTTGAACTGGTTTGCTGGTTGACTATTCTTGTGCCATTCCCTTAACCTCAGGCATATTTTCCTTCGTAGATTTAGGAGTTTCAAGGATGAATACTAGTGCTTTTCTTACTTTTTCTTTCACTTGCTTCCTAAGTTTCAACTTAACATACCTTTTTCCCTGGACATTACAGACTTGCTGGTTTCTGCTAATGGAGTGTCTTTAATCCTAGGGCTAATGTCTACACCTTGCTTTTATGCTCCAAAGTCACATAAAAACAAAAACGAAGACCATTATTTGTTGATCCTCTTGAGTTCATGTAGAACTATCAGCTTAATTAGACCATGATGAAACAGGGAAGTTTCACATCCTGGAGATTTCAATTGTACTTTATTTTCCATCTTAGCTACACTTTGAAATAATAAGTAAGGCAAATCTAGAGAATTCATACCAGTAAAATGTAACAGGAGTTTAAAATGATATGAATAAACCTTTTGATATTTTCCTTCACAGGTGAAAAAACGTTGAATGTTGAAGAGTAAGTTGGTATAGTTGTCCTTGATCTAGTCTTTGGGAACTACCTTGGTTAAGTCAGTTTCTGAAAACTCTCACTTTAGGAACACCTTACATGGTTCCATGTTGAATCTAAAGTTTTTGAACCATGTCTTTTGCCCCCCTAGGAATTTTTGCCACCAACACTATGACCTCTGGGGAAATTTGCAAGTTCAGCATTCTGAACTTCGTGCTGGAGCCAGTGAAATGTAGTGCAAACTCCTTTGTCACCTGAGTATGTCCTCCCTACAATTTCTTACAAAACTTCTAGCATCCTAGTTTCTTGAAGGCTTCTACAATTGCTTTGTCTCTAATCAAGACCTTAGTGCTTTCAGGCTTGGTTCTCAAGCAATGACCAGACCTGTGACATTTCTTCTCCTCTATCATCTTTCCTTCTGAATTCCTGTGTCAAAACTAGCCTCGCTTGAAATACTATTGATCAGCCTCGCTTGCCAATGGTGGTTAGCCTCGCCTGAATTATGGATGAGGAAAACCTTGGTGGAAGATTACCAAAGCTTACTATTTGAAAACAATTCTGATTGAGGGTTTGCATGCAAACTAAAACAATAAGACTAGCCATCCCTTTTCGAATTTGAAAATATCTTTCCTAATGAGCCCTAAATTCGAAATGATGAGTTTGGATGGCAGCATGCTTAAGGACTGACTCCTAGCTGACACCTAATAATGAAATTTTTAACGGAATGCTAACGCATTGATGTTTGACAAGAATATTCTATGAATTCCTGATTTCATAGTGTGCAGGGAAAAGCATTACGAAAAGAGCAGCGTTTTCGTAGCGCAAAATAGACATTTTACATTGTTTGTGCTACGAAAACGTGGTTTCAGCGCTAATTCCAAAAATTTTCAAAATGGCTTAAGCTATGAGTTTCTAAAAAGAATGTAAGACTTATGAAACATGGAAAAAATGATGTTATACTTTATTTGGTTATGAAAAATGAAAACTTTGGGACTCTTAACCTATCACCTACCCATTAAAACATAGGGTGACTTGACACTTATCTAAGACCGTGTCTAGGAACAATGTAAACCCCTATTTTGGTGATAACACGACCCATATGCAACATGTTTCTTTGACAAGTATTGTTGTCCTAATAATACATCACAAACATCAAGATGAACAACATCATATAATACCTCATCTATGAAGGGCTTGCTGCTGTAGGGAAGGAAACATTACTGGCAGACTCAGAGATGTCGTCCTTGGTGAAGCCACCATATGTTGTATTGATGCAGGTGTAGTGTGGTCGGTAAGCCCAACCACTTCACGAACTCTTCTAAAATGAGGTTCTTTCGACTCCCGCTATCAACAATAATTTCAGTGGCGAACCCTTCACCCACATATATGAGTGGAAGAAACTCTCCCCCTCCTCTGGATCTTCGGTCTCATTCTTCTAGATCTTGGTCATGGAAATAGTGGGGTTAGGCTCCTCCTCAATAATCTACTTCCCTTTTTCATTCCTCTTGTTGGTTTCTGACTCATAGTTGGAACACACACATGATTTTGAAGCCTTCAACTCGGCAACTAGTGATTGCTTGGCCCGACACTTGTGTTATGAGTGCGGCTCTTATGGAACTCACACCACTTTCCTATGTCTTTCTTTGGCTTTGTGGTGTTTTTATTTTCTTGCAAGTTCGACAGGTTGTCTTGGGTCACCCCACCTTGGCTTTGTCCTTTGTCCTTTGTTCTTTGGTTTGGGGGCACCTTTCCCTTGTTTCAGATTTGTAGATCCAAAGTCTTGCTTCTTTTATTTAAAATTTTGATCGACCTTGAAAACGGATTGGTAAGTCGTGCTGAACAAGGATATTTCCAAGAACTCCATCTCATCCTAGATGTACATGTGTAGGCAGCCATGGTACTTGAGTTCCAAATGTTTCTCAGAGTCCTTGATACCCAACTTCTTGCGAAGAGTATGAAAAACATTGCTAAACTCCAACACTTCTTGGACCCTTCCCTCTCACATTGTGGTCCACTTTATGTATATATCCTCGTAGCTCCCGATAGGGCAGTACTACTCCTTAATGGCATCCTGGAATGAATTCCAAGTGGGTGCGGCCAAAAATAGTGAGCACGTACTTTCATCCTTCTACTCACAGTAGGTTTCTCACGAGTCCTTGACGTAGGGAGAAACATTGAGAAGGGAAAAATTAATCTTTTAGCGACTGGAAAAATCGTGAAAAGAAAAATATTCTTTTAGTATATTTAACCATTTATCTATGGCATCTGCATCTATCTGACCCTCAAATATGGGGATGTAAAAGTGAACTTGTACCTTAAAGGGTGTGGTACTTCTAGAGTAGTTGCTGGAAGAAGATGTGTCGCCCATGGGTAGCCATTGAAGGATCTGGGTAAAGTTGTCCATCAACATGTTCCTCTATAGCTTGAGGGCTTCTTTGAGCAATATTTTGAAATTATCTCCTACTCCCTCCTCCTTCTTCTCTTCCTCCATGGTAGATCGTTAGGATTTATGAGGCTAGTATTGCCAAGGTTTGACCAGTTCGAGCCCTAACTCCTTATATCCCGATCTCATTGGGGACATGCAAAAAAAAACAAAGAAAGAGTAGACTACTCTGATACACTGAGCCAAAATTAAATAGTAACACAAAAATTTATAGATATAACCATAAAGAAAGAGATGCAATAGAAATAACACTTCATTTCATTAATATCAAATACTGAAATATGCTTACAAACCAAATGGAAAAAAGATTAGCTTAGGCGATGGTAGCTTATCTCTAAGCAGAGATGTGGTGGATACATGCCTTTGAACTATGTTACAATGAGGCTCTTAGGCATATCTATTATTGAGTAACAATGGACAACCCTAGACATCTAAAACCTAACCCTAGGAGATGAAGTGCCAAAACTATGGTCCCTGTTTGGGTAAATTGGTACATCAAATTCCAAAGGTCATGACTTTGGCATACGATCTCTGTTTGACATGAACAATACCTCATTAGAAAGGCCTATCTGAGGAATACAACTTCTAATTTCCCATCACTAGTAAAAAAGCATTATTGGCCCCAATTTTCCGGGGAAAAAAAAAAAAAAAACGTCATTTAAGCCCTCAAAACAGCTCCAGAAGTTAGGACCCGAAAAAATTGCCAAAAATAACAAATTGTGCTATAATTAAGGAAAATGAAAAACTGAAAGAGGTAGTGGTGGTGGTCCAAGTGGAATAGGTGGGTGGCCACCAACATCCACCTGGATCATTCCTACCCCCTTAGGAAGCAAGGGTCCCCATTGCTTTGAGTGCCTCCCTAATGAGCTACTTTCCTTGGTGTAGGAGTTGTCCAACTTTGACAACCTGATATAGCTGAATCTTCTGATGGTGAGTATTCTTGACTTGTGTGTCCGTAGATCAGTTGTGGCTTGTTCCATGTAGTGTGGGTTTAACTTTGTTGGTGTGATCTGTTCTGCAATGTCTAATGTGTCTAGTAATGGTGGGAAGTATGGTCGAAGGCGGGCCACGTTGAACACTAGGTGTAGGGAAAGGAATGGGAGAATGTTGAGCTCAAAAAAATTGTCTCCCATAGCTTTGTTAATGATTTAAGGACCATATTGGAGTGGTAAGATCTTTCGATGGGCTCTAGTAAGGCGTTCTTTCTGCAAATGCAAAAAAAAATTGTCACCCTCTTGAAACTTGTGTGGCACCTGATGTTGATCATGTTGCTACTTTTATTTGGAATTTTCCACAATGGGGCAGCAATATATCAGCCCCTTGGGTAGAGTTTCTTCGAGAGTCAGATTGAATGAATGCTTGACTTACCAGTGCAATGATACCCCTAGGGTGAGGAGAACATGTCCCTGTATTCATCCATAACTATATCTACCTAATTTTGTTGCATGGAGGAACCTTTTCGAGGGGCCATGGATGTGGCTACGATCTTCCCCTTACTTTGAGAGTGAATCATACATAAAATAAATTTACTAGTATGGGAGATGATCTTACACATTTCCTAGCAAAGATCAAAGAGGTCGCAGTAGGTGGGGCTACCTCTGGTATCCTGTATAACGTATTACCCAAAGAAATAATAACAGAGTGAGGTCTCGACTCATATACAACATTTCTCTTCCACAAGTATGGTTGTCATAATAATACATCACAAACTTCAAGAGGATAAACATCACACAATACCTCATATGTGAAGGGCTTGATGTTGTAGGGAAGGTGACACTACTGGTTGACTCAAAGATCTCGTCCTTGGTGAAGTCACCCGATGCTATATGGATACGGGTGTGGTATGGTTGGTAGGTCCAGCCGCTTCACGACCTCTAACTGAAATGAGGTTCTTTTGGCTCCCACTATCTACAATGAATCGCAATGATGCACCTTTCACCCACATCTATGAGTGGAAGAGACGCTCCCCCTCCTCTTGATCTTCGAGCTCATTCTTCTAGATCTTTGTCATGGAAATAGTGGATCCATGCCAATAATTTGCTTCCCTTTGTCATTTTGTCTTATTGGGTTCTAACTTAGATTCAGAACATACATCTTATTTTGAAGCCTTCAACTCGTCTAATAATGACTTCTTGTCCTGCCTCTCACTTGTTTTTATGAGTGGGGATCTTATGGAACTCACACCACTTTCTTGTGTCCTTCTTTGACTTCGTGGTGTTGTTCATTTCTTTTGGATTCGTCGAGTTGTCTTGGGTCACCCTGCCTTAGCTTTATCCTTTATTCTCTGATTTGGGGGCACCTTCCCCTTGCTTTGGATTCACAAATCCAAAGTCTCACTTATTTTGTTTAAACTTATGCTTGATCTTTACAATGAATCGGTACGCCATGCTCAACGAGGAGATGTCCAGGAACTCCATCTCATACTGGATTTACTTGTGTAGGAAGCCACGGTACTTGAGTACCAAATGTTTCTTAGAATCCTTGATACTGAACTTCGTGCGAATGGTATGAAAAGCATTGGTAAACTCCAACATGTCCCTGTCCCTTCCCTATCGTAGTGTTGTTGCTTGATGTCATCCTGGAACGAATCCCAAGTGGGTGTGACCGAAAAAGTGAGGGTATACTTTCATCCTTCTGCTCATAGTAGGTTTCCCACCAATCCTTGACATGGGAGGCAACTTTGAGAAGGGAAAAAGTAATATTTTCCTGACTGGAAAAATCATGAACAGAAAAATATCCTTC
>APFE030219526.1:11770-24343 GCA_000404065.3 Pinus taeda
ATATTTCAGTATTTTCCATTAATGAAATGAAGTGTTATTTCCGTTGCATCTCTTTATTTATGGTTATCGCATCTCTGTATTTATGGTTATCTCTGTAATCTATTGCGTTCCTATTTAAATCCGGATCAATTTATTAGCTATAATTAGATTCAGATTGCTCTTGAGGACTAGGACAAAACCACCTTCACTTTCCTCTGAGGTACATTTCACTATAGGGTCCTACCTTTTGGGATTTCTAACACACTTGCAACCTTTTAATGAGAAATGTTAGGAATTTTTGCATATATGTTCAATGAATGCCTTGAAATATTTATGGATGATTTTATACCCTATGAGGATGAGTTTGATGAAGCCTTCCATAACCTTGAGAAATTACTTGAACATTACATAGAAACCCACCTTTATCTCAATACTGAGAAGTGTCATATGATTAGGATTGAAGGTATAATTTTAGGTCACTATATCTTTGTTGCAAGAATACAGGTTGATCCAACAAAAGTTGAGGTAATTTTGAAAATTTCCACCCCTAAGATGAAGAAGGAGGTACATATATTTTTCAAACAAGAAGGGTATTATAGACCATTTATATAAAAATATTCCAATATTTCATTCCCATTGTTTTGTTTGTTAACAAAGGATAAATATTTACAAGTGCAAGAATGCTTTTACAAAATTAAAAAGGTATGTACAACAACTCTCATTTTACAAGGACCCAACTGCAGTCTATTGTTTTACATCTCCATTGATTCTTCTAATATAGCCATTAGATTTGTTCTTGGACAATAGGAGGAAAATCAATCGTACACCATCTACTACATAGGCAATAAGTTGACCCATGCAAAGGTAAATTACACAATGATAGGAAAAGAGTTTGTTGTTATATTTCATGCTATTAACAAATTTAGGCATTACATTACTGGTTACCAAACTTCTATGCACATTGACCAGTCTTTTATCCATTTTTTGATGAATTAGATAGTCACTAATGCTAGGGTTACTAGGTGGTTGTTGTTACTCCACAAATTTTATATCACCATTATACATAAACCAAGGAGGGATAATGTTGTTGCATATTTTATTTCTAGATTTGTTAATGTTATAAATGATCTGTCTATTGAAGACTCTTTCCCAGATGAATACCTTTTTGTAGTATCCACTTATTCACCTTAGTATGCAAACATTATTAATTATCTTGTGTTGTTGTTGCTACAACAGTCTCCAAAATTTTGGCCTACATCCAAATGTCAGAGCCTTCTTTAACTTTACATGTTGTCAGCACAAATGGTAAGAGCCATTGCATGTTTTTTCGTTAAGTGTTCTGGTCTTGTTTGTGAGAAGATTGAAGTGTTGTCTTCTAACATGTTAAGTGTCACATATTGTACACAAGCTAGTTTGGTGTGTTTAATTATTGTGCAAATGAATTGTTCCTATCATGAAAACATTTATCACTCATATCTAAATTTTTAAGCATTTTTGCACAAGTGTCGTCATGATCATCACAAAGTGTATCTTTGGTGTCACACTTGACATTAACCATCACAAAGTTGTTGCATTGAGGAAAGTATGATATTCATGAATTCTGATCGTTCCTCATTGTGCCGCCAAGTAATCTAAGTGTGTGATCATGTTCAAGTATTTCTTTTGTTCAATCTCATCTCACTGATCCAACACTAAATCAGAACTGGGAAAAATCCCTGATGAGGTCACTCACCCTCATCCAGCCCTCCTGGACTGTGCATTACACAATATTAGTCCTCAAGTAGCAATCTTGTCTCTTGGCACTGCACAATGCACATTTTATGCCTTCAAGAATGATGCACTACATAATCTCAATGCTAGAGCCAAACCCCTGAGCTCTAGAACTATGTAATATTTCCCTGAAACCAGGCTTGGACTGTGACTTGTGCAGTGTCAATCCTCAAGACTCAACCTTGAGCTCCTAAAATGTGAAATTACACAATCACCTATCCTCATATCCTTCCATAAATGTGTATTAGGATAAATCAATGCTCAAGACCTCAGCCTAACTTCTTAAACCCCTCAATTGCGTAGGTGTCAAGCCTAGTCCAGCTTGAACTACACATTGTGCAGTCTCAAGGCTTAGTATTGACCCTTAACTACCTTAGCTATGCAATTTCATAGTCCCTAAGTCTCTCCCTAATCTTGCCACCCAGTTCTTTCCTAGTCAGTGGATCATCATGCAACATCCTAGACTTGGGTTTTATCAGGCTGATGTCATCTTGTCATGAGTGAGTTGCAGACGTAGGGTACTCATTGCATATGTTGTTTTGTTGCAAGTTTTTCTAGTTTTATTATTGCAGATTTGAAGTGTATGCAGCCACAAATTTTTGTTAGGGTCACGTGTCACTAGTGACTTAAGTGCAATGTTTTTTATTCACCATGAAATAAATTTCACACTAGCACATTAAAGAATCCTCTTCTGTATTCCATACAGAGGTGGAAGAAGAGATAATGTTCTATCTTCAAGAAATATAAAGCAAACAACAACAAAGAATGGATTGACATTGCCATGGCATCATTCAGTCCATGCCATTAGTGTCATCCCATGTCATGTCATGAGTCATCATGTGCCACGTCAATTTCTGGATTATGTGAACCCTTATTTGAAAATGTATTGTAAAGTGGAAGTCCAAAGGACATGAATAGAATGTAAAGAGTCATGGAAGACTTGAAAAGTCACATGGAAGTCAAACAGTCATGAGGGTAGACTAAGAGTCACAAGGAAGGTGAAGGATCGCCCCAATTATTATATATATGCCCTCATTGTGTAAGCAAAGGAATTTTCACCTTGGATTCTTGCATAAGGCATCAGAGAGACTAAGTTAGTACTTTTGGGGATCAAGCAGTGACTCCAATGCTCCACTAATGGGGCAAATGATGCTCGTTGTATTCATGCATCTTGGGAATTTTACTTAATATTTGAAGCCTAATGGACAACACATTTTTCATTCATGGATTATGAATATTTGTAATATTTTTCTATAAATGTTTATGATTCATGTTTGTTTTCACATGTACTAAAGAAGTTTAACTATTTCAGTTATTTTAGTGCTTATCATATTAAAAATGTGTTGTAGTGATTGAATGATCATCGCACCCTTGTGGATTATTTAGCTGGATGTTAGATGAATATTTCATGTTGGTGTGTGTCTCTTCTAGGTTTTTACTAGAGGCTCACTTATTTTCCTCCCTCCACAGTATAAGAACCTTGATGCAACTACAATTGAACATTCACTAGACACTATTACTTGCGTTTCGAAGGAAATTATTCAATTCTCTCTATTGTTGATAGCTAAAGCCAAGGAAAATCATTAATTAGACAGAATCTAGATGATATTCCAGATGGGGATCCTACCCCAAATGATGTGAGGTCTAGTTGGGACTGCATATCAGGGAGACCCCTTTGAATGTTGACAGGTCCAACACTATCAATATTTATGGTGCTAGAAGGAGGGATGCCAAAATTTCATTGATAATAACTCCACTAATCCATATCATTATCCTTTTGGACAAGGAAGAAATATTACCAACACCTCTTTGAATCACATTCCTGAAATAGGAGGATCTTCTCAGCCAGGCCCGAAACCAACCTGGAAAGTTAATAACGAACATATATAGGTAATTAGAACTATAACCCATCAGTTTGTGAAGGCTATTGGAATAATTCCTAAAGCACACAACCTTCCTCATTTTTTGAAGAGAAAAGAAAAAACTCCTACTGGTATAGTGGTTTCTATAGTGGAATATATGGTTTTTATCACTCTTGAAGAGTTAGCAAAATCTGTAGATAACAAAAAACATCCAGATCAACTTCCACCTTACAACAAAGGGTATGAGGATAATGTTGTGCTTTCAAATGACATTTTCCATGCGATAGGTGGTCACAGAGAGGATTCCTCAACTACCAAAGAGCAGGAGGAGCACAAAGATGAGAACATGGAAAACCAAGATATGGATTGGATGAATCAAGCCCCACTCGTGCTTCCAGGTATTTTACATAAGATGCCAAGACACTCGATTTTTTTTTTTTTAATGAAATATGACCTTGACAAGTCGATCAAAGCAGAAGACCACTTGGATAACTTATACCTACACTTGCATATGCTTAAGGTACGTTATGACGATGTTGCATGTAAACTCTTTCCTTCTACCTTAGATGGTAGAGAAGTTGTTTGGTATCATAGGCTTCCGGTAGACTCAATTCAAAATTGGAGGGGATTTAAAACATTGTTCCTTCAAACGTTTGTTGACGATAAAACCCCAGCCATGTTATTAGAGGAGTTAGGGAATTTAAATATGGGGTAAAAAGAGAAAGTTAAAGATTTCAACTAGAGGTTTAATCGTATATTGAACAAATTTCTTCTGGATATGAAACCTCATGACTCCATCATGATTGACTACTACACTTATGGCTTGCTGACAAGAATTTCACAATTTGTGAAAAGAGTTGTGTAAGAAATTTTGGCGCAAAATTTTGAAGAATCCATCACATTTGAAAATGACTTGCATGCGATTGGAGTCATTGTCAACAATGAATCATCCAAAGACTCTATGGAGACAAGAAGAAGGTCCCGGACCTCTTCAAACAAGGAAAATGATAAAGAAGCTACTAACCTTGAAAGCTTGACCCATACCATCAAGTCTCTGTCCAATGAGTTGCAAGAGTTGAAACAAAGGAAAAGCAAGACCACTACTAGAAGCAAGCCCCCCAAGTTCAACTTCTTGAGGAGTAATAACAACAACAACAGTAATCAACTAGCTAAGTCTGAACAGAGATCGACTGTTGTGCTAAATATTGAAAGCATGGGCACGAACCAATACTATTATTTTCACAAGAACATCATTGAAAAAAGACGTGGCTACAATGGAACCACAACATGAATGCTCTCATTGTGTACATTTTTTATACAGTACTTTCAGATGAGAAAACTGAGAAGACTGGAGAAAAGGAAGAATCTGTTATGGTATTAGACATGGAGTGAATATTTTCAGTTGTTTTCACTACTGAGAAGAAAAATACCAAACAACCACCACTGAATGAGTTCCCATTGTAGAAGAAAAATAGTCGATACTAGTTGAGAAGTCAGGGGTCTATTTTTTAACATGAGCTGAAAAGGAAGAAATTGAAGGAAAACCTATTAAGAAAAATCACACCAGCTGTCAACTCTACTCAAAAAACTCAGAGAAAGTCTATAAATATTGCTACAACAAAGAACATTTTTTCTAGTGGAAAAAACAAGTCTACCCTTCCGGAAGTGTCAAACAAAGTCACTTCTCCAAACACTTCAGAAATTCCCATTGCATATGAAACATTGGATTGCAATATAGTGGAAGACATGAATACATCTTGCGCAAATATCTCAATATTAGACCTTACAAGGATAGCAATCCAACAACAACTGCTTGTTCGAGCCCTTGCACAACCTTCATCAGGTGATAATTCTTCTTCTTCTTCGAAGATGTCTGGTGAGTCTTCTGGTCCCCCTAGAAATAGTTGTTAATTGTTAAATTGTGGTATTTTCTACGCTTAGAGCAGTTTACTTATTTTCTTTAATATTATCCACAGATTAGCAATCACATGTGCATAAAGCAAAGTGTAGATAGAACATTAAACGATTAACAAAAAACAAGCCAAGACAAGAGACACAAGATGTGGCAGCTAGCTAGGGACAAACCCTAATATGGGGAAACCCTTTGGTCAAATCTTCTTTTATCTTCAATAGTTTAGCAAAGAGAAATAGTACAAAATCTGATTTCTGAAATTTTATATCAGTAGCAGCAAACCCTAGATCAATAAAGCCAAACTTAGTCAAATGAGTGGAAATTGACCTCCAATATGCTTGGTCAATTTCCAGTCAACTTTCCCTTGAATAGCCTGAAGAAGCAGCCCTAGAATAGCCCGAAAAAATTGGTTAAAGTGCAGATTTCTAAAGTTGACTACAACCCTAAACTAGGGAAATCAATACCAATCAAACCTGAGGTTAGATCACCTCGATTTTTGTGCCAAAAATTATGGCTTGCCTAGGAGAGGCAACCACACCCAATCCGCACTTCTTGGAAGGTCAATGCTAGTCAATGCTAGTCAAAGATGACTTGTTGTCCTCTTTACCCTAGGACGTCTTCCTTTCAGCCACACGTGTGAGAAAGAGAGAGAGACTCTTTCTGCGCAGGAGAGAGAGAAAGATGTGTGTGATGATGAAGTGTCCAAATGAGGAGAATGTTCCTTGTATTTATATGCAAAACGTTGAGATTGAATAAACATGATTGTTGGGCTTCTGAGCCTACATAAGTTGTTGGCTGACTTCGAAAATTTTTCCATAATCAAAATAAATTCATATCTCCATAAATACTTATCGGAATTGGATGGTCTTTAGATCAATCCTACACCTCTCGATGAGAGGAATCTAGGAAAAATATCAATAGTCACAAATAAGGTGATCTACATGGATTTTGGCCCTAGTTTCCAATTTTAACACTTCCTGTCAACTAGGGAGAACTCCATCAGCAATCCATCTGATTGTCGCTACTATTCATCCATCAAATGCACTGGCCTGTACATCTTGCCCCCTGCTCTACTATGTTCTTCTTTTCTCTACCCTACTTTTCTCTGCTCAACTCTTGCTTGAACTATGAAGAAGAAGAAATAATCGAGGATGTATCATACCATCCTCCACTGACCCAAAGTCAGTCTTAGAGTGTGTACCACTCTCACTGATCCCAGATCAGTATCATTGATCCCAGATCAATGGAGGTCATCCTAGCATAGGGACTATCGTAGATACAGTGATGCATCCATTGATAGTACTATTATGGTCCCTATCCTCATTTCCTTGCTCATTGATCAGATGAGAGGTACTTCCCATGAGTCCCAGACTACATGGGTAGGATTCCTCGATAGGAGAATGAATCATCTTGTCCACATGAGAATGAATCATCCTGTCAGTGGATGCCATAGAGAGCGAATCATCCTGGCCCACAGGAGAACGAATCATCCTATCAAAAGTTGCCATAGAGAATGAATCATCCTAGCCCACAGGAGAACGAACCATCCTGTCCCCAGTCACCACGGAGAAAGAATCATCCTGGCCCACAAGAGAATGAATCATCCTATCGATAGTCGCCATGGAGAACAAATCATCCTGGCCCATAGGAGAACGAATCATCCTGTCCACAATCGCCATAGGGTATCGCAGGGAAAAGGTTGAACCTCTTTACCCTGTACATAGTGTACCACCAAGGGATGGTGAGTCACCCTATGGTCACATGTCACTCCAAGAAGTACCCCATGCCCCCCTGGAGCTCCCAGAGCTCAATACATCATACTTGACCCTCATAAGAGGGTCTCTGAACGACACCAAGTCATTCTCAGAAATTCAAGAATTTGACCTTTCCCACTGGCTTTGTCAAAATGTCAGCGATCTGTTCATCTGTACTGATATGTTGGAGCCTTATAGCTCCTCGCTGCACCATATCGCGAATATAGTGGTACCTAATATCGATATGCTTGGAGTGATCATGGAATATGGGATTCTCTGATAAACGAATCTCACTCTAGTTGTCACAAAGGATCACGGTGGTATCCAATGTAAAGCCAAACATCTCACTGAAGAGCTTTCGCAATCAGACTGCCTCGCAGGAGGCCATACTGGAAGCAATGTATTCTACCTCGGCGATGCTCAAAACTACCGACTTTTTCTTCCTACTCATCTAGTATATTGAGGCAGATCCCAAAGAGAAACAACACCTGGAGGTGCTCTTACAGTCCACCACACTGCTTTCCCAATCAGCATCAGTATATCCAACTAGTCTCACATCTCCAGTAGTGTATCTTAACCCATGAGTAATTTTGCCATGAATATATCTCAACAGATTCTTGGCACCAATCTAATGTGTGTGGTGAGGTTCAACCATATGTTGACTCAATGTGTTGATTGCAAAGCATATATCTGAATGGGAGTTCACCAAGAACATCAATGCTCCGATGAGTTGACGATACTCGGTAGCATTTCGTAACATAGGTCCAACAGCACTACCTCTTAACTTCTTGAAGTCAAGTTCCTTAGGGGTAGTTATGGGCTTGTAGTCCACCATACCAAATCTTTCTAATATCTTCATCACATATTTTCCCTGAGATAGGAAAATCTCCCCTGGCTTCTGCCAGACTTCCAGTCCTAGGAAGTAATGCATAAGTCCTAGGTCTTTCATCTCGAACTTAGAAGCCAGCTCCCTCTTACATTTGTGAATGAGAGGGTCTACACTTGTTAGAAATAGTTCATCAACATACAACAATAATATGAGAGGTTTGTCGTCTTCAACCTTAAATTAAAGGTTAGGGTTGGCTTTACTCCTAGTGAATCCCAGTTTTATCAAGTAGTTATCGATCCTTTCATACCATGTTCGTGGTGCTTGCTTCAACCCATAGAGGGCCTTCTTCATCCTGCACAAATGATATTTTTGATCATAAATGTCAAATCCTTCGGGTTGTTCCATGTAGAACTCCTCTTTGATCGAACCATGTAAGAACACAGTCTTGACATCCATTTGATGTAGGTTCCATCCTTCCAAAGCAGCAAGGGCTATGATAAAGCAGATGGTGGTGTATCAGGCAAGAGGTGCAAATATCTCATCATAGTCTATACCTTCCTTCTGAGAGAAGCCACGAGCGACAAAACAAACCTTATATTTTTCCACACTTCCATCAACTGCATGCTTTATCTTGTAAAGCCATTTTGAGGTGACGACAACTTTGTCCAGAGGTCAGGGGACCACATCCCAAACATCATTTTTCATGATGGAATCATATTTCTTGGTCATAGCATCCTTCCATACTTGATGCTTGACGGCATCTGTGAATGATGAAGGCTCATTTTGTATGATCGTGCTCATGATGGTTAGGTATCCCTGATACCTATTCGGCTTCTTACTTTCACAGAAGGTTCCTTGTGGTGGAATGTGTCCTTCAGCATCATCAAGTGTCCCCCTAAGACATGAAGACCTCTTCCTAGAAGAGGAAGGCTCAAGTAGAGGAGGATCAATAGGATCCATAGGTTCTTCCACATTGGGCATCGTCTCTTCTTCCTTTTCCTTTGGTTCCCTGGTGTCAGCTTCTTTAGATCCTCTTTGAGTAGGAAGATTGTCTACTTTGCTAAGAGCCATATCTTCATCAAAGGTGACGTCATGGCTAATTTCGACTTCCCTTTAACCAACCACATAGTTTTTGTAGCCCTTAGTATTTTCACTATAGCCCACGAAGATTCCTTTCTTTCCAGATGCACCCAATTTATTTCTTCTCTCCTTTAGTACATGAAAATATATAGGGCTTCGAAAAATTATAAAATTAGATATGTCAGGTTTCTTACCAATGAACATTTCTTCAGGAGTCTTGGAACCCAATGCTTGATGAGGGCATCAGTTTTGTACATATATGGTGGTGTTTGCAGCTTCAGCCCATAGAAACTTCAGAAAGTCATTGATCATGGAGCATAGCATGAACAACTTCCACAATTGTGCGATTCTTCCTTTCCACCATACCATTTTGCTCAGGAGTATATAGTGTAGTAGTCTTCCTCTTAATGCCAACCTCTTTACAAAAGTCATGAAACTCATTGGATACATATTCAGTCCCATTATCAGTTCTTGAGATCTCAATCTTCTTCTTGATTTGATTTTCAGTCAAGGATTTGAAGTGTCGAAACTAGGAGAACACATCATCCTTCTTTTTCAAGAAGTATATCCAAGACTTGCGAGAATAATCATCTGTAAAAGTGAGATAATATGAATATCCTCCCAAGAGGTTCACAGGCATCATACCTAATATGTCTGAGTGAATCAACTGCAATATATTGGAGGTCTTTCTTTGGCTTGAGGGGAATGGTCCCCTTTTGAGCTTTCCTTCGGCACATCCGGGACATACACCTTCTTGCTCTACTCGGAATTCGAGCATCCCTGTCACCATCTTTCTTACATCGGGTATAGCTTTATAATGAAGGTGAGCAAACCTCTGATGCCATAGTTCAGACTGAATAGTTATGTCACAAGACATGACACCCAACGGACTTCCTCCGACCTGATATAATGAATCAACTCGAAAACCAAGAATGAAAGCATATTTAATATTATTTTTCCATACATGTACCTTACCACTGCTGAAGTTCACCTTGTAGCCTTTGTATTCCATTACCAAAATGGACACCAGGTTCTTTTTTAGATCAGGTACAAATAACACATCATGTAGATGAATTTTATTTCCCTGATTCAGTTGAAGAGTGACATTTCCAACGCCTTTCACGAGATATTTTGTATTATCTCCAAGAAAAATTTCCAGGTTAGTTTCCTTCTCTATTAGATCATAGAGAGCTTCTTTGTAACCAGTGAAGTTCCTTGAGGCACCACTATCAATAAGCCAATTTCCCAGTGAGTCCAGGGGAGCAGTAGTAGATAGAGTTTCTGGTAGATAATATTCATCTTGCTTATTGTTCATGGTGTTAGATTCATACCTGGAATTTCTTGCCTTCTTGAATGGTTGTCCTCTTCCTTGATTTCCGACACTTCTTTTATCTCTTCCTTTTGTCCTGTCATTCCTTTGATTTCCTTGAGAGGGATTTTGATCATCGTGCCAGTGAGAGTCCATTTTATCAGGGAACTCCCTTGAATAGTGACCTATTTTATTGCAATTATAACATTGTCCTTTTCTTACACCCTTTCATCCAGTCTTTCCTTTGAATTTAGCCCTGGAATTGTTTCTTATTTTAGTATGAGAAGTAAAGGTAGAGGGATGACCCTTAAGTATGGGCATTTCTTGTTCTTCCATCCTTGTTTCTTCTTGAATGCATCTGGCCGTTAATTCCTCGAATCCAGGAATTACGTTATTGTTGAGAAGAGCAGGCTTGAATACATACCATTCGGATGGTAGTCCTTCAAGAGTTGTGAGTGTCATTTCCCTGTCAAGAATTACTTCCTCAATAGATAGGAGATCGTTCTTGATCTCAGTGACCCTTAAGAAGTATGCTTGCATACTCTCATCTTTTCCCTTCTTAATTTCCTTTAGCTTATTTCTAAGAAACAAGACTTTATTTGCATCATTAACTTTAAATAAACTCACCAATCTATCGTAGATTTCCTTGGAGGTGTTCAGGTCAGAAACGTAGGCACCAAGCGCTTGTCGATAGAGTCCCGAATGATCTTCCTTGCTTTGACTTCTCCCTTGGTCCATTTGTTCCTATCAGTAGCGGATGCATTTGATGGAGGCTCAACAATTCTGCCTCTCACATGGTCCAACACTTCCTGTTCTTCTAATGTTAGATCAAGAGACATCTTCCATCCATGGTAGTCAAACTTCTCACGGAGTTTGTCTTTAGCAGGGAAGTGTGTTGAGGACTCCATGGTTTGTTTTAGATAGCCTTGCCAACCTTCTCTTTGGTGATTTCTCTTGCTCTTGCTTGGGCTTTGTCTTCACCTCAGCTCTGATCCCATGTTAAATTATGATATGTTCTATGCTTAGAGTAGTTTACTTATTTTCTTTAATATTATCCACAGATTAGCAATCACATGTGCATAAAGTAAAGTGCAGATAGAACATTAAACGATCAATAGAAAACAAGCCAAGAGAAGAGACACAAGATGTGGCAACTAGCTAGGGACAAACCCTAATATGGGGAAACCCTTTGATCAAATCTTCTTTTATCTTCAATAGTTCAGTAGAGAGAAATAATACAAACTCTGATTTCTAAAATTTTATATCAACAGCAGCAAACCCTAGATCAGCAAAGTCAAACTTAGTCAAATGAGTGGAAATTGACCTCCAATATGCTTGGTCAATTTCCAGGCAACTTGCCCTTGAACAGTCTGAAGAAGCAGCCCTAGAACAGCCCCAAAAATTTAGTCAAAATGCAGATTTCTAAAGTTTATTGTAGCCCTAAACTAGGACAGTCAATACCAGTCAAACCTGAGGTCAGATCACCTTGGTTTTTGTGCCAAAAATTGTGGCCTACCTAGGAGAGGCAACCACACCCAATCGACACTTCTTGGAAGGTCAACACTAGTCAATGTTGGTCAAATATGACTTGCTATCCTATTTCTGCATCCTCTTTGCCCTAGGACGTCTTCCTTTTAGCCACACATGTGAGAAAGAGAGAGAGACTCTTTTCGTGCAGGAGAGAGAGAGATGTGTGTGATGATGAAGTGTCCAAATGAGGAGAATGCTCCTTGTATTTATATGCAAAACATTGAGGTTGAATAGACATGATTGTTGGGCTTCTAAGCCTACATAAGTTGTTGGCCGACTTTGACAATTTTTCCATAATAAAAAAATTTCATGTCTCCATAAATACTTATCGGAATCGGATGATATTTAGATCAATCCTACACCTGTCAATGAGAGGAATCTAGGAAAAATATTAGTAGTCACAAATAAGGTGATCCACATGGAGTTTGGCCCTAGTTTCCAATGTTAACATTAATGTTGTAACTGTTAGCGCTTGGAATTCACCTAGGCTGAGATAGACAAACTCTCAAGGCTACATCAAACCATTTCACCTCGTAGCTAGCCCTACG